>CAIGRH010182796.1:0-11728 GCA_903798295.1 Fraxinus nigra | reverse complement strand
TTAGTCCTATTTAATGAGAGAACCTCTAAAAAAGAGGGGCATCGAGTCTTTTATTGAGTATATTTGATAGAATCTGCCGTTTGCAAATAGGCAGAGAAAGTAAGAAATACACCACAGGATAAGTTATTCTCTCTTCATTTAAGAAGTTTGAGAACAAGATTAAGTGTCAAATACAAAGCAAGAAAACATGATAACACCAAATAAACTACATGATACATCTTATACAATCAATTAATTACAGCTTTGGAAAGTGTGCCAACTACAGTTTTGGATTTCATCTTATAATACCTCCCTTTTTTAATTTTTCTCTCTTTTTGCATTGGAAATTGTAACTTGTTATCTAAAATATTTCCTTGGCCTGCTTGCAACAAGTGTGAGGTGCAACCTGAACCAGAAGCTGCAATGCATCGAGATCTGGAATTAGGGTCACTGGTCACATTCTCTTGTAGAAGGATCTAAATGAGAAGGCATCAGCCTCACTGCAGGAAACTAACAATAGACTACATAAAACCTTGAAGAGGTATCTACAAATTTCCACATATATAGCAAGTTTTCCACAAAAAGGAAGTCTGTTTAGCTTTTAAGGTAATTGTACACCATCCCTCCGGCGAATTCTCTTAGTGATCTAGCTCTTTCAGACTTTACTCCTCCTTCTAATGATTTTCCTTCTTCGGTTTAGCTATCTAAAACTGATCTCGGAAGTTTGCAAGAAAAACAAAAAATAAAACAACAATATGGGAAAATGATCCACAACATAATAAAAGATACTATCACTTCTCCATCTGATAATTACCCAACTGTCACCTGTTATATCATCAAAACGATGATTACCATAAGAACCATTTCAAGCATTCAGAATGTGTCTTCATAAATTAACAGATGTCATCAACAAGCACTAGTGTCTATTTCTAGACATCATATGATAATAACTTCAAAAATTGTTAGGCCATTTGATGACATACCTCATAGGAGAAGTCAACATGTCCTGGGGTATCAATAAGATTCAAGCAATATGGTACATTTTGATAAATAAAACGCATTCTCGCAGCCTAAAACAAAAAGATGTCAACATTATTACAATAGGAATGCTTGCAGGAACCCATTACAATGAGAACAGATAACAGTTCCTAGTTTAACGTAATAAAGTTGAAGCAAATCCATAAATTAATTGATCACAAATGGAAATCCCGATAAGACAGAAAGACAAAAGCAGTATCATGACGATGTGAAGAGAAAATCAAGTTAAAATATGTTATTCCCACTGCTTAATGTTCAATAGGAGAGAATCATTGCTTTCAATAAGACATGCCGTGCTCCTCAATGAGCCAGATGTCACGGGAAACTTATTTAGCCCATGTTTGACCCACATTATTTTTTTCATTCTCATTCTTCTACTCATTTTCAACCACACATTCTTCAATAAAATAATATTTTCCATCACATCAATAACTTTTCCTTCTTTTTCAACCACATACTCTCACATTCTTCAATAAAATAATATTTTCCATCACATCAATAACTTTTCCTTCTTTTTCAACCACATATTCCTCATCACATCACTTCAAAAAAATGCATTCTCTCATTTTAATATGCACCAAACACACTCTTATTACAAGACAATGCCCACACCATCTCCAATAGTCTACACCAAATTTGGTGTAATTTGATTTTTCCTCTTCAATGGTTACACCAAATATGGAGTAATTTGATTTTTCCTCTCCAATGGTTACAACAAATTTGGTGTAGACCATTGAAGACCAATTAATACTAAATTTTACATCAAATTTTAGTTTGAATTATTTTATACCAAATTTTATTTTACAAATTATATTATTACAAAAGTCGTTAATTATGTTTAATTAAGTAAAATATTGTATTTATTAATAAATTGAAAATGACAATAATACTAGTATTCCAAACGCAAAGTGGTAATATTGCATCATCACAATCAGAGTCTCCCTCTTCAGCATCTCTGGGGTTGTCTTCATTTGGTCTTAATATAAATGAAGAAAGTGGAGGTGGTACTTCAAGCGAACAACCCATTGGAGTGAAAAAAGCAAAGTTAAAAAGGTAAAATGATGAAGAAAGTCAAAAAATTAATGAAACTACCAAAGATGAAAATAGACAACTCCCTGGAATTCTTAAAAATGGAAGTGAAGATAGACAACATTTTTTTTTGAAATTCAAATGCTAAGAGCTCAAAATGAGTCAAAAAAATTGTCCTTGACAGAATATCAAGAAGAAAATAAAAATTTACTTACAGATTTGAATCCCATGATCCAACTCTGCGTGATTTATTCCGAAATGAACAAACAAGAATTTTGCAAAAAAGATGTCTACGACAAGGAGAAGTATCTCATAATACCTCTGGTTCTTTTGGTGAATATTTTGACGATGTTCGTGGAACTATAAAAGACGTTCCAGATTACTAAATTCGCTTAATATTTTAGCTAAATATTGTATTGTACTTTAATTTATGTTTTTAATATATGTATGTTGTTCTAATGCTAATTATTAATTATCAAATTTATAACTTTTGACTTTTTAATGAATGATTTTAATTGTTTAGATAATTATTATTTATTAATTGATTAGACTTTAAAAATAATTATGAATCTATTAATACTAAAATATTAAATAAGGATATAGATGGAAGAAACAATTTTTATAATGTATCAACAAGGGCAAAATGGGGTTAAATGAAAAACTTTATATTTGGTGTAAATGAATAATGTTACACAAAATTTGGTGTAACATTATTCATTATCCTAAAAATTACACCATATTTGAAGTATCCGGGCATCTCCAATGGCATGTTATATAGCGTAAAAGTTGCTCCAATGATACATCAAATATAGTGCAATTTTTAGTTTAATGAATTTGTTAGTGTAACACTATTCATTTACACCAAATATAGAGTTTTTTATTTAATCCCATGTTGTCTTATTCACGCTTTATAAAAATTGTTTCTTCCATCTATATCCTTATTTAATATTTTAGTATTACTAGATTTTAATTGATTCATAATTATTTTAATATGATGGTTATTTTTATTTAATATTTATTTTCAGATTCTAATCAATTAATAAGTAATAATTATTTAAATTAAAATTGCCCAATGTAGTTTTTTTCAATTTGCGGTATTATGTTTAATGCATTTTTCAATTTATTAAAAAATGCAATATTTTACTTCATTAAATAAAATAAATGACTTTTGTAATAATAAAATTTGGTATAAAATAATTCAAAATAAAATTTGGTATAAAATTTAGTGTAAATTGGTCTCCAATGGTCTACACCAAATTTGGTGTAACCATTGGAGATGACAAGTCAAATTTGGTGTAGACCATTGGAGGGTGTTTTACAATTACACCAAATATACCTAACCATTGGAGATGCCCTTTAGAACTATGATGTGCCAGAAGCTATACTCACCTAGGGTAAAGCCTTCATTTAGCAAACTTATAAGTTATAAATGGTTTATAAGTAGGAATGTATGGACAATGTGTAGTAGTTATAAATGTGTACTTGATATTTTTGTTTAACTTTAATTGAATTTACAAATTGTATCCAAACGGTGGCAAAAAAACTATGCTCTAGTCCATAAAACTGTTGTTGTCCAACTATGGTACTAATAAGTTAACCCATCAACTCTTAACTACTTCAATAAATCTAAAATACTCTCTGGTCAGTGCCAAACTATTTTGTGCGAGAGGTCGCACCGTGTCATTTCCATGGTGGCTGCAGGTACTTCAACGGTTATAGCACAACCTAAGTGAATAACGGCAGAGCACAACCTAAGAACTAAGTAAGCAACCACAGATTTTATCCTTGTACAGGTCTGGGGAGACTCACTTAGCTTATAGTTTAGGGGATTCATCCATCTTTTATTTCATAGTTCTATGCCATCTAACATTCGCTCGCTAAAAAAGTTGTAATCCACGATAATACGCAGCAAAAAAAAAACAGACGAAGAAGAAGCTCTAGTTGATATGTTTCATTAGTTTTGACGCGGTCACTAAAATAGAAGACCTGTAATTTGATAGTGATGCCTCTTTCTCTCTCCAAGTCCATATTATCGAGAAACTGCTCCTTCATTTCACGGCTCTCCACTGTACCCGTTATCTGCAACAATTTGTCCGCCAAAGTCGATTTTCCATGATCTATATGAGCTATGATACTGAAATTCCTTATATTCGTCGTTGGCACCTACAATGTCAATACACGTATTCACTAATTAATAAATCTATCCGTAAATTAGACATCGGTAAATAGCACTAACCGCCTAACCTTGGAGAGGCGGTCCTTGCCAGCGCGGGCGGCGAATTTGAGGTCGGAAGCGGAAGGGACGCGTTTGGGCTGAAGGTCAGTGCCAGTAGCCAGGCAATAAATGCCCAATTTACGCCGTCTACTTGTACGAAAACTGAATAATTGAATACAACTTCTATTCAAACTTAAAGAGCGGTTAAAGTTGAAGGTATCGATATGGGAATGGCAGGTTGGAAGTTTGGAGGAAAAGGTGAGACCGGAGCTGCAAAAGTCTGCTGCTGTCGCCATTTTTGCGCTCAGTCGAGCAACGCAGTAGCGTTAGCGCCTTGCTTTGTTTTGAGCCACGAGAAAATATAACGAAACGATGGAGTTGATCTTTAGACTTGTTTGAAATCAGGTCGCTGAACTTTGATTCGAAGCAATTAAATTATTGTATTTTAATTTACGAACAATCAGGTCACTCCGTTATGCTTCCATCCAATTACGTAATGAACTTGATGACGTGGCCGTTAAAATTAACGGACTCATCAAACGTTTTTGTTAACTCAACGAAGTAAATTTCATCCTTGGTCACTAAACTTTAGCCTTACTTGCAATCAGGATACTAAATTTCTAATTTGGAACAATTACACTACTGAACTTTAGATTTTTTAAGGTTCTATAAAAGCGTTCTTAAAATTTTTATTTTATTTTAATTATATATAATAAATAAAATAATGCGTACCAAACCATTCATAAATACAATTCATGTTTGACAAAAAAAATATTAATTTTTCAAAATTAATTATTATGTAGGCAAAAGTCACTAACTTGATTGTAGTAAATTTTTATTATGTCCACTTGTAGTCCCGATTTGATGAGGATTAAAATTATATTTGTAGTAGATTTTTATAAAAGTTGATAAAATTTATGGTTAAAATTTTGTAGACCTTATTAAATATGTGGTTAAAATTAACTTAGATTAAAATTTAAATTTAAATTCCTACTAAATGGAGTCTAATGTCAATGGAAAATTAGAAGAACGAAAAAAATGTATAATATTTGTACGAGTTTAAAATAATAATAACGACGTGCAACAAGTTTCTAATAAGTTGTTTTCGCATCAATATAGGGTTTCAAATTCAAATCTATAGTCTTATTGCTTCTCCGGATTTAGTGATTTTGCTCCTATTTAATAAGGATTGAAATTCAAATTTTAATTTAAATCAAAGTCAATAATGAATTTTAACATTGTCAAAAAAATTCAGTGGGATAAAAGCGATCGAAAGAAAAATAGTACGTGTGTTCCCCCTGATTTCAATCCATGTATCAATTCATCCTTATCTTGTACGTAAATGTCTTCGATATTGCAATCCTGATGAAGCACGTTTTGTATTGTCTTGTTATAGCTTTCAAATAACATCGTTTTCATACGAGATATTTATCAATGTTTGATGATTGTAGCAATATGATAATTCGAAAAATAGCTCTTGTTTATCTCTTTGAGAATCTCATACACATCAGAGTATTATTTTGAGAGTAAATGTCTTTTATGTCACGGACATTCATTACACGAAAAATATGATTCGTTAAAATCTTATTATGAAAAATCATGTAGAAAATACTAATCAAGGAAAAAAATTATGTTATTCTTTTAAGTACGCTATAAAAGTCGTCTCATTAAAAATCTTGCTAGAAAAGTTCAATTGAACAAAACCCTGGTGAAATTAAAAAAAAAAAAAAAGAGTACAACGTGTATTACTCCCCTCATCTAAGATCACTTGAATTATGTTTGAAGCATATTAAATCCTTCGAGTATAGTATTAAATTTATATAAAATAAATTGACTATAACCACATTTATTATATACATATCAAATTTCATGCATTGTCACGCTAACAAAGTGGAGACTCGTGATTACATTTACAACATGATAATTTATATCCATTTTTATCTATTTTCTCAATAAAAGTTGTGAAATGACGAATATACTCTCATATTTAAATAAAAAATGTGTAAGAGTGAAAATACCAAAAAAATGAAAAGATATGGATTTTTTCATAATAATAGTAAAAGATAGTAATAATATATGCTAATTACCTTTTTAATAATTTATTTGGGACTCATTTGCCCTTTTTAAATAAAATTGGGACTGTAATTACAATTAGCTATTACCCTCAAATTAATTGGAGGCGTTTAACAAACAATAACGTTAAAACACTTGTTGACATCTCAACTAATACTTATTAAAAAAAGTTGAAATTTATGTTCGCTAATATTAACAAAACACGCAGTGTTGATAGTATAATTTGAAAATTATACTTATAATTCGAGTAGTAATTTCGCAAACTTCAGTTTGTAAATATCATGTAATCATTTAGTATTCAATCTATTAGATACAAATAATATTTAAATGGTCAACGAGAGGGTGACAGACCCATTTATCACCCTAATTAATTTTTAGAATATGAAATTCAATCCCGATTTTAGCTAGTGATAGTTAATGAAAAAAAATTGTGAAAGAAAACAAATATCATATATGATTTCATTTGGTTGAATAATCTTTTAGTTCTTTATTGAATATCCATTTAAATTTTTAATTTCACATCATTATTGATCTGATAATGGTCCAACTGATTATGTGAGACGATAAAGTTGAATTGAACTTCTAGTTCAATATAACATATAATTCAATTATTTAATTTTGAAGAATGTGATTATAAACATTATATAATCATGTATCATTCAAGTAGTCAAACTAATCAATCATGTATCATTCAAGTAGTCAAACTAATCAATGTCCTCGTGACATTAATTACACGTTTCCCTTCAAGTTATAAACACGAATTCACATTATTCAAAACAAGTGCTACTTGAGAGCACATTGTATTTTATTATTATACCTTCAAAAGTGTTATGTCAATATTTTTTAAAATACTAAAAATTATAATCACGCTCTTTAAGAGCAATCAAATATTATTATAATAAATTAAAAAATGATTTATTCTTCGGAAATAAAAATATAATTTACATTAGATCGTATTTAACTATGCTCTTCGGGAGCAAGTACAATCTAACTGGAATATTTGTAAATAACAGTGCACTACTTCAGAAACACCAATAGACTATTATTTAAAAATATTAACTCTATGAGAGTGTGTTATCTAGCATATATGTTGCTTCGTCAAGAGCATTGATAAATTATTATTATAAAATATTTACCTATATAAAGATCTGCTCTTTAGGAGCAATAAACATAATATTCTTTTAGAATATTAATTATGAAATATATTTTTTGAGAATATTTATAGANTTTATTCTTCGGAAATAAAAATATAATTTACATTAGATCGTATTTAACTATGCTCTTCGGGAGCAAGTACAATCTAACTGGAATATTTGTAAATAACAGTGCACTACTTCAGAAACACCAATAGACTATTATTTAAAAATATTAACTCTATGAGAGTGTGTTATCTAGCATATATGTTGCTTCGTCAAGAGCATTGATAAATTATTATTATAAAATATTTACCTATATAAAGATCTGCTCTTTAGGAGCAATAAACATAATATTCTTTTAGAATATTAATTATGAAATATATTTTTTGAGAATATTTATAGATCTTATGAAATTGCAAATTAGATCTATATTATTGTATTCAATAATTCAAATTTAAAATTATGTTATACAGTAAAAAGAATAGCGAGTACAAATTATAAAAAATATATCAAGAATTTATTAAAACCATGTAACATTCATCCATATAAAGACAGGCGTGGTAAAATCAAAGTCATAATTGCTTATCGAATAAAAAAATTTAGCTAATTAAGATTATTGAATAATTAGCATGTAATTACAATAAATAATTAGGCACAATTACTATATATAACAACTAGGATAGAAAGATGAATATGTAATGATATCACAAGAATTAGGCAAGATTTAGAAGTTGGCAGAAAACGGAAATTTGGTAGCAGAATGAAACGCGCGACGGTCGGAAAAAAAATACGAAATTGACGACCCGAACAACCTAGGGGGCCACCAAAAAAATAATACAAAAGCCAAAAACAATTAATTTCCCTTGGAAGTTGGAACTCACGCAATTGTTTGAGGTATTCACGACTAACTGTTTTCTTCTTGAATACTTACTTCGTTGGTTTGTATTTCTTTATACGATATATGGTTATGCTTCTTCATAATCATAAACATAGTCAACTATTATTATAACTCCATTCATATATTACAAAACTCGACACCGTACATTTGCGGTATAATTCACGTTATATAAAATGTGTAACAAGTCTTAATAGAGGAAGCATAACAGATAAAAATATATCATCCAGTTTGGTATTGATTAATCTAGATTTTAATTGAAGTTAAAGTCAACAATTCATTTTAATCATATATTTTATGGGTCTAACAGTACAATATTATGTTAAGAGAATTAATATACATTAATAAATGACGTATATACAAACATAACTTGTATTAATCATAACCAAGAAATTGCATCTTAAACATTGAGTGACATAAGTTATAGACACGGATGATCACAGGGCATCACGCCAAGATTAATCTAATTTTCATGGCTAGAAAATCTTGTATATAACAATGAGTTCGAGCTAATAAATATATGAGAAAATGGCAGCAGCGATCTCTAACCTTTCCATTTTTTTAGTATTTACCATAACCTTTATTTTGTGCCAACGAATGTCCTAACATTCCATAAATATGCAGTTGAAGTCCAGATGAATGTTGAACGTTAGTTGACCAAGAAGGTCGAAATTTGACCAAATTAGAGGAGCAAAATGGTACTTTGCATTTTCCTCATATTAAATAACTTAAAAAATTAAATTAAAACCCCCAAAAAATAAAAATAAATATATGTCCCCCAAATCAAAATCTGATGAGGTCTCTTCTTCTCCAACGAGACCTACCGACCGAAAATCACCGCCACTGCTACCTTCGACCCACACAACCACCACGACTCCCACTCACCACCACCCACGCCCACCACTATTAGAGGATGTTTGGTGTAAATTAAAATTAGATTTTTAGTAAATTGTGATAAAAGTTTTTAAAATATGTGGTTGAAAAGTTGTGGGACCTATAAAAGATGTGGTTAATATTGATTGTTTGACTTTGACTTGAATTAAAATCAGATTTTAATCCGGACCAAACATGGACTTAATATGAAACTAGAAATTAAATTCATCTCTATCAAACCTATAAATCAATTCCATCCCTACCCAAAGATCAGGATTTGGAATTCCAAAAGTTGCATCGATTATTTGTCCCCCCTTTTTTGCTGAAATACCATCATCAGACTGGATGCCTAGATTGTGGGAGTTGATCAGTGATAGTCCGCGACGACGGGTGTGATCGAAGGACGACTTGTCGGTAATTTTTTGGCTCCATTTGGCAGTAGGGAAGATGGTAGTGGCGGTTGTTGTAGATTTGGTTTTGGGTAAGGTTTGGGGGTGGGCATGAATGGGTTTTGGGGAAGAATATGAACGACGGTGGTGTCGGCCTGTGTTGGTGGTTGATTTTCAGTTGTGAGGGATATGTTGGGGTGGGCTGGAGGTGAAAAAGAAACCATTTTTTCTTTTAGTTTTTTATTTATTTAATGTAATAATTTTAAACTTACCATTTTGCTCATTTTAATTTGGTCAAAATTAATTGAAATTTGTCTTTTTTGGTTAACTAACCGTCAAATAGACGTCTTCAACTACATAGTTATGAAATGTTAGAGACTCTCGCAACACAAAATGAAGGTTATGATAAATTCAACAAAAAATGGAAAAGTTAGGGACCACCGTTACAATTTCCCCTTAATATATTATCAAATTAAGGGAAAAGAAAATAAGGGTGTGTTTGAGCCACGTTATTTTAGAAGAACGTATTTCAAAATAATAGAATGATGGAGAACGTGTGATTGAANATTTGGTCAAAATTAATTGAAATTTGTCTTTTTTTGTTAACTAACCGTCAAATAGACGTCTTCAACTACATAGTTATGAAATGTTAGAGACTCTCGCAACACAAAATGAAGGTTATGATAAATTCAACAAAAAATGGAAAAGTTAGGGACCACCGTTACAATTTCCCCTTAATATATTATCAAATTAAGGGAAAAGAAAATAAGGGTGTGTTTGAGCCACGTTATTTTAGAAGAACGTATTTCAAAATAATAGAATGATGGAGAACGTGTGATTGAAAAAGAAGGAAAATTTATTGATGTGATGAAAAATATTATTTTATTAATGAATGTGTGATTGAAAATAAGTAAAAGAATAAGAATGAAAATTTTAACGTGTACCAAACAAGAATTAAAAATTGCAAAGGAGTTAAAAGTATGTAATATAATATATGGAGGGCGGGAAGTTGGGGGGCGGCAGCACTATAACATTGACTCCTCTACCTTCCAATAATTTTTCAACAACCATTTCCATTTTGACTAGTTCAATTCATCTTCTCCAAGTTCCACCCTCCGTAAAAACTCAGTTACCCAAAGACCCTGTTCATTTTTCTTCCCCTTGCTTTTTAGCTCTTCCTACGGTTTGCTTCAAATCTTCATAATTTGATTAATTCAGCCATCTTCATTGACCCTGTAGCTGGACAAAGAACAAACGAGCAGGACCAAAAATAACCAGTTGACGGAGAAGATTTATTTATTTTTGTTTGTTAAATTGATGGCGAAGAATAGTAGTGTCAGTAAGAAAGAGACGGCTTTGAGATTGAGAGCGGGGGCGGAGGAAGCGGTGCATTGTATTGGGTTGGGCTATGATTTGACTCTGGACCTGCGATTGAAGTACTGCAAGAAGAAAATTACGAGAGATGGCTCCAGGCTGATTGCGATTGATGACGATCAGGTGCGTGATATTGCGATTCCTGGAGGTATTTTGGTCCAAAATGTACCCAAGTCCATCAATTGCGATAAAGGCGAGCGCATGCGGTTCAGCTCTGATGTTCTATCTTTCCAGCAGGTACAAATACATCACAACGATCATAACTACATAATATTACTTGTTGCTCAAGAGGAGTTTGGATATGTTTGAATTTGTTTAATAGCTGAATAGATTGAGGAAGAATGGAAGTTCGAACTTTGTTGGATGTATTTACTTCTTTATTTTCCAATTTCCGCAATAAGATATAACCATTAGAGTTTAAGGCTCAGCTCATAAATGTCATATCCAAGGATTCATAAATAAGGGAAATTAACCTTGTAAAAATCTTTTTGAGTATGGGTTTTGAGCCCTTCAGTAGTCAATGAACTTTTTAGGACAGAGTGGTTCAAATAGGGGTTTTTTAAACAACGAGGATGGAAAAAAAAGAAATAATGAAATATATTGCAGGTTATTAATGGGTCTATTGAAGAGCAATATTTTATTATTATTATATTTTTTTTTGGGGGGAGAATGTATGGTTAAAAAATCTAGAAAAGTTTTGGTCTTTATTGGAAGAATGTGGTTGAAA
>CAIGRH010182773.1:0-14789 GCA_903798295.1 Fraxinus nigra | reverse complement strand
AATGCAAGAGAGAGCTTTGAACTTCTTTGCTACATCTTCACTATGCTGCTTTATCTGAGCAATGTTGGATTAGCCCTCAAAGGTTCTGGTTCAACTCCAGCATCAGTTGTCTCCCATAGGTCATAAGCTTTAAGATAAGCTTTCATTTTAGCAGCCAAGAAGTTGTAGTTTTCTCCATTAAAGGTCGATGGCAGTGGTGCTGAAAAACCAGTTGAAGCCATTTTCCTTCCTGTCGATTTTCGCTAATTGTTTCTTTGTGAACTTCTTCTTCTCTTCTTCTCAGAGTCCCTTTCTAAGATCAATAAAACTCTGATACCATGTTGTAGTTTATGAATCAAAGAGTGGAACTCACCGGATTTACAATATGCTAACCGGTTTTAACACTCCTAACAGTTTAGTTCAACTCAGCGAATATACGCTCAACTTACCGGATATTCACTAGACTTACCATATATGCTTAAATGCTCACCGGGATTGCTACTGTCATGTTCTATTTTTCTGCCTAAGTAAAAATACTCTATTTTGCTATGATTTTAAGAAAGAAGATTGAAGCACACTTTCATTCCAATACAGGTTGAGTTTATATAGATTACAAAGACGCCTTTTCCATCTTTTGATCTAATAAACCGTCTATGAAAAAAAAATTAACTAAGATAACTTTTACAAAGAATAAGTTATCGAATTGAACACTTAAACATAAGACTTAAGATACAAAATATTTAGCCTACTAAAACAAAAAATTTGAAAGTAAGAATGTCAACTATATTCAATAGATACTAGCAAGGTGGTGGTGGTGGTTCTGAATTGGGAGTGGGAGTGGGAGTCGGAGTCGGAGTCGGAGTCGTGAACAAGGTTTGTAACCAATTATTTGTGTCTCATGACCAATTAATTTAATAATTTATTATCGTAAAATAAGTTGTGACCTATGAAATGTGATTTGTGATCGATAAATAAATTATAACCTATAATTTTTTTGATTTGTAACCAAAAAATAATTTGTGACGATTAATTTGATAATTTGTGATCGGTAAATAAATTGTAACATATAAATACGTAATTGTGACCATATATATTTAATTAATAATAAAATATATTTTTAATTAATTATTTTATAAATAAAATTTAATTAATATTTAATTTTTAAAATAATAAATTATTCTTTTTTAGGGTGTGTTTGAGCCACATTATTTTGGAAGAATGTATTTTAGAATATTAGATTGATGAAGAATGCGTGGTTGAAAAAGAAGGAAAATTTATTGATGTGATGGAAAATATTANTAACCAAAAAATAATTTGTGACGATTAATTTGATAATTTGTGATCGGTAAATAAATTGTAACATATAAATACGTAATTGTGACCATATATATTTAATTAATAATAAAATATATTTTTAATTAATTATTTTATAAATAAAATTTAATTAATATTTAATTTTTAAAATAATAAATTATTCTTTTTTAGGGTGTGTTTGAGCCACATTATTTTGGAAGAATGTATTTTAGAATATTAGATTGATGAAGAATGCGTGGTTGAAAAAGAAGGAAAATTTATTGATGTGATGGAAAATATTATTTTTTTTTAAAAATGTGTGATTGAAAATGAGTAAAAAAATGAAAATAAAAATTATTTTGAAAGAATGTATTTTGAAATAATAGATTGATAGAAAATGTGTGATTAAAAAAAAAAAGTTATTGATATGATGAAAAATATTATTTTATTGAAGAATGTGTGGTTAAAATGAGTTGAAAAATGGAAAATAATAATTTTAATAAGGGCGAAATTTTCTCAACAATAATCTTCTTTTGAAAAGAAAGGTCCAAAACTAATGAGTATAGCTGTTCGAACATGGGGCGATGTGGTGGGGCTACGTGGCCCTTCATCTAGCTCAAGCTGGGTCCAAAACTAATCAGCCAATGATACCAATAATTTAGTGCAGCACAAAAGATTAATAATAGTAAACTAAAAGAGTGGTGGGACCCATTTGGTTCACTTCACCGCCAGCTCACCACCACCACTGCCCACTGCCACGATCCGGGAGGAATAAAATAATCGACAGAAAGTCCAATAAAAATCCGATCTTGAGACATGGGTTCCTCGTTAACACCACCCCACGTCTCGTGAATGTCCTTTGAGCTTCATTTGTTTCGTTTTCTAGCCTTTCTTGGATTTCTGGGTTTCTCTTTTGTCATCTTCTCAATCTCCATGGAGACTACAGCTCCCGATGTACTTGAACAAAACGAGATCAAGAAAGATGTTTATTCGGTGTGGGCGCTTCCACCAGAGGACGTTAGGCCCAGGCTGAAAAAGCTGATGGAGGACCTCAGATCGGAGTTCGGTGGACCGGAGTTTGAGCCTCACGTGACCGTCGTCGGGGCCATTTCTTTAACGGAGAGTGAGGCACTTGACATGTTTAAGATGTCCTGTGAGGGCTGCAAGGCTTATAATGCTAGTGTGGACAAAGTTGCCACTGGAACTTTCTTTTACCAATGCGTTTTTCTTTTGCTTCATCCGACGCCTGAGGTAATTTTTTTTTTTTTTTTTTTTTATGCATTTTGAGAAATTATAAGGTATTTTTTCAGGGTTTAATTATTTGCTTTCTTTATATGTGTGTTTTGGGATTTGGGCTCATAAAAAGTGTTAAATTATTTGTTTTCAAGCATGATATTTCGAAATTTTGTGGGGAAGAGTCATAGTTTGGCCTTATTCTTTTAGGAATCAGAAGTTCTTTAAAATTGAGAACTATTTTATTCAATCAAAGATTAGGCTGATTTTCAAGTTATTTTCGACGAAATGTTGGATTTGATCATTTATATTTTGTATTGTGGAAATCACCTATAAATTGTTATTGCAATTCTTTATTTATATAGAATAATCTAACGATAAGACCAAATCAAGTCACATGCCCCTTTTAAGGATGTACCAATCCGTGTTTGGTTGTGTTTTTGGGCACGGCTAGGCAGATTGACTGCAATATGAGCGGTAGCAGGGTATGAATTGAGCTAGATAAGAAATCTGTTCAATTTTGACTTTAGAGTTCTAAAACATCATATTTGTAGTGCTTTTTGTTCCCCTTTGCAATTGTATATTGTGTTGGTTTCAATGTGGAACAAACAGAAGAAACAAGAAATAATTGGAAAAATATGCATTCGGTATATTGGTTAAGCTTAGGGCTATATATTAAGGTCCGAAACTGAATTTTCTGTCACTTGAATATTGCATTAATCCCGTTTCTTTTTAATTCTTGGTTCATACGGAATACTTCTCTACGGATATATTTACCTTAGCACACGAAATGCAAGTTCTGTTCTTACACAGACTGTAATTTTTTCTCTAAAACAGGTGGTTGAGGCGAGTGCACACTGCAGCAATCAGTTTGGTTACAAGAGCTCAACACGTAAGCTACGCATCTTCACAACTTACATCATTGTATTTTTCAAGTTGCTTGAATAATTTAGTCACAAGAAAAGTGGACCTTAAAAAATAAAGTGTATAAAATAAATTATAGGATGGACAAAACTCCCGAACCGAGTCAAAGCGAGCGGTTCTTCTTAAGTTAAATACCCAAACGGGTATCCGAATTAAGAATCAACGGGTTTGGTTCGATTCTCGATTCTAGACCAAGAACCGAACAATCGAATCTCTCTAATTCTTTTATCTTAAATGAGCATTTTAGTTTTTTCTAAATAAATTTGCTAACTAATTAATTTAGTTCAAACCCAAAATATGATTTTCCTATTTCTAATTTCCAGTCAAGTCCAACTTAATCAAATTGACTAAGTTTTCCCTAATTTTCTTATTCTACTGTAATGTCCTTTTTTTCGTTCCGGAGAAATTGATTTGGAAGCTCCACTGCCCTTCTCTTCATTATTGCGAGCTCGCTATCTTTCTCTTCCCGTGATTCTAACAATCAAATTTATGAAGAACTCAACAAAATAGTGCAAAAATAGCATGGAATTGGATTACGTTATTTTGTAAGAGCTAAAGTTGAACATGTCATTAGTTGAATTAATGTAGCGTTGTTGTAAATATTAAAAAATTTAATTATTGTATGGAATCCGGGAACCGAATGGAACCGAACCTGAACTAAACCTGAATGGTTCCATAATTAAATTTAGACCGACAGGTCCACTTACTATATATCCGAAAAATAGGGACCAAACAGAACTATGTCTACCCCTAATAAATCCATATGAGCTACTTGTTGAACTTGTCCTTGTCCACAAAACTCTTTAGGTAAAATTTGGAAGATGGTAGCCTGACCATGTAATGTGATTAAAGATATAATCGAATCGAACCGGACTATGTCCAGCCCTAATAAATCCATCTGAGCTACTCGTTGAACTTGTCATTATCCACAAAACTCTTTAGGCAAAATCGGAAGATGGTTGCCTGACCATGTAATGTGATTAATTTCTGAGAAAAGAACCTCTTCAATTGAGGAAAGGGCAAGAGGAAGATGAAATTGTACACTAGATTCTGCTTTTCTTTTAACTTTCTTGTTCATTAGTCCTTGCTGATATGTTCTCTTTGTTGTAGAGTGCACCCGTGTACATAGGTAGAGACAAACATAAAAGAGAGAATAATTCAAGATGCTATCAGTATATTGTTCCCGTTGTAAATGATTCGGCTTGCATGATATAGGGCAATCGTGTAGTAACACAGTTCTGGATCATTTTTGTAAAAAAGTACAGGAAAAATAAAATAGTAGTTAAAATTGCAGGTCTGTGTAATATGAACATTAGTTGACAGCTGTAAATTATTGGGGAACTCCTATGGAATTATTTATTGATTCAAAATTGCTAATTTTTCGATAACAGTACTCCTCGATATTGTTTACTTGTGCACAAGCAATTCATTTTGGTAACATACAGGTGTGTTCTTGCAGCTTACCTGCCACATTTGAGCCTCCTTTATGCGGATTTAACAGATGAGGAGAAAAAGAAAGCCCAAGAGAAAGCTTCCATCCTTGATGAGAGCATTGGCAGTTTGAACTTTCAGATATCTCGCCTGGCGTTGTACAAAACAGACACTGAAGACAAAAGCCTCAAATCTTGGGAGAAAGTGGCGGAGAGCGACCTCGAACGTTACTAGTTTCATGGCATCTGGACTCCTTAGTGATACTAAGTTATGATGGCGCCTCGCTGTTTCTATAAAAGGTTCCATTTGGACAATTTTTGTAGTTGGGAACTGATTGTGCAATTTTAATAACAGAAATGACAATGTTATCATAAATGTTGATTACTAGAATTCCCATTCAAACTGTAGAAGAACGATGTCTAATACATTTCTGAAACTGAAAATTGATCAATTCTAAGAATATAGTAAAACAAAACACACGTGGGAATTGAATTCTTTCATCAATTCACCACCTTATTTTTCACGATTGCTACACTTTAGTCCATTTTCATGGTAATACACACACACTCTCTCAGCTCTATTACAATAAAATTCACCCAAAATTATGACTACAAATTAATTATGCAGATTAATGTATTCTTCCCTGGTGACTGATGACGATGCTGCCTAAGCTGTTGATCTCGGCCTTCAGAGTTGAGCTAGGCGACGAATATCAATAGGGTATGCATCTGAAGCCTTTTGCGAACTGTATGATCTCCTTCCGACAATGATATTTGCACCTTCAGTTGGATGAAAAGCATCCCAGAAGATATATTCCTTTCTATTTCTGCAAGGAGTTTGTGATGGAAGGCATGTTATTTGGCCATTGTTCCTCCCTACTCCGCAGCATCCAGTATTTGTAATCTTAAAACCTGCAACCGACCAAAGACACGTTAATCTTTACCGTTACCATCTTGAATTATATCGTTCAAAAATTCAAATTGTTAAGACAGACCAGACCCTCTTTGCTGCATGCCAAATTTATTTTTAAAAAAAAAATGTTTGATACATGAACTGACTGAAAAGAGAGAAGCGCGAATTAGAAGTCCTGGAAGAATTACCGAAAGCTGAGGGGTTGTCAATTAAATCCTGAAAAATCCCATAAGCATCAATATAGATGAATTTTGCATTAGGCAAATTGTTGTTGAAATTATCAACTAGGGCCCTCAGTTTGTTATTGAATATCTGATTAGCAGAGTTTATTCTTTGTACACACGTCTTCCCATCAGGGCTGTTTTGTGCCAATTCATTTGGGCTGCATCCGATCTGGCCTACTCCAATTAAGGCAACCTTTCTTGCACCATAATTGTACAAAGTCTGTAGTCAAATAAACATTTATTTCGATGTTAATACGCTGGACTGTACATTATTTAGCAATATCTCTATGACAGTATTTTCAAGACACAATAAGTGACCTTCTTAACATTACCGATGCATCAACTTGGAGAATACGAACTTGCAAATGTAAGGAAAAATGGAGTTACCCTTAATTGTTGGGAATATTCTTGAATAAGAACATCTGCAAACTGTTCAGGTGTATATTGCCTGCTAGATGAGTAGAAGAGAGGCATAAAATAATTGTTAAGGTAATCGTTGCTTCCCATTCCAACTGAATATATGCATTTGCTCAGATAATCTGCCGCTGCATTTTCACCGCCTAGTAAATTTACCACCTGTGTAACTGTGTTCTTGTAATTTTTTACTTGCCCACCGAAGTAAGTTCTGGCTCCCTACATGAATATTATTATTTGTACACAAGGAGTTAGTTTCAAGGCATCTTTCAAGAGAATTTATTCTGAAAATTTAACTTATCCAGAAACTTAATTATAAGTAACTACCAATTGACGACCGGTTTCCTCTCTGATTCCAGCAGCTGCAGACGCATAGTTCACACCCTTGAGTATGTCTCGACCCTGGGCAGTAGCATACGGAGGGATATAGCCATCAAAACCCAAAAGTTCAGCTGTAGACGGTAATGCAGGTTATAAGATTATACGTTGATATGGGATATTAAGCCTCCATCCATTCTTAGCAATAATAAATCGAATGAATTCAAACCAAACAAAATAAACACAGAATCGCACTTATTCACCCTCAATGTGCGAGTTATGTCTCATACATATTCGAAGCTGATCCCTAAACTTTCTTTAGGACGACCTAATATATTCATTGAATATCACAAACGTGTATGTGGGGTGGGGGGTGAGAGAGAGAGAGCGCGTACCAATGACATCGACTGTAGTTTTACCATTTGAGAACCTTCCAGTTGGTCCACGAGGGAAATCTATCCCATAAGGCATATAATTAGCTTTTGCCAAGGAATTAATGTTATTGTTATTCCCATTGTCTACCAAAGAATCACCGAAAATGAAGTAACATGGGACTTGGGGTTGTGCCATAACCCCATAAACAAGATTCACCGCCAATGCTAGTACCACCAACCATTTCATAATTTCCCCACCCATTTGAGCAAATTATAAACAAAAATAAGCAAATGAGAGATGTAATTATAAGTGAAGTTCTGCTATGTGCGATGATATCAAATGCAGGAAGGCTAAGACTATTTATAGGGCACAAACTGAGATGACTTTTTTCTGGCTTTCTACGCGCAAATGGGCACTTAATTAAGACAAGCTGATACAGGTATGACTAAAGACCAGAGAGCTGTGTAATCAAGTCAATGACCTAACTCTTCAAAATAAAACCTATTTACAATGGGAAGTGACATGCTAACAATTTCAGTATGTTTAATAAAATTTATGAGTTATTTCATCGTATCAAATATGCCTTCAAAGCATGTTTGGGATGCAATATCATGTTATAGTTGACAAGATTTTAACTTGTTTCTCTTCTTTAATACGGTTCAATATGGTCTAATCCAATATACGAGACATTTAAAGATCCCAAGACTATCTTCTATTTTCGCTAAACTTATGATGAAAGGCTTCGAGCATATTCTGCACAACCGAACATATTTTTCCTCGCTTAAAGTTAGAAAAGAAGTCAAAAAACCGCTTCTTTATTTGTTTATTTATTCAATGGTACGAAAAAGTAGTGTTATCACAAAAAAAATAAAAATAAAAATAAAAAATCATTTTTTTGACTAATTAAGAACGAGCATATTTGTCTTCGATTAAGAGTTAGAAAAGAAGTGAAAAACTCAGATTATTTTTTGTTTATCAACTATACGAAAAGTCATATCATCAGAATAAAAGTGTCTTTTTACTTACTCAGAATTTCATTTAAGCCAGTTGACACAAGTTTAATCCAACCCTAAACAAGCTGGAGGATGAATAGTTCAATCTGATATAACCTCATAATAAATGGCTGGTTAATCATGATTAATACGACATTGATGCTATCAGCTATCAAAGATAATCAGAATTCTTATGTAGGGTGAAAAATAAGAGAGTTTTCAAAATGATTGAATACGTCAATTAATGTAATCAGTGCACATCTACAACAGTCTACATGTAATTAAATCATAATTTGTCTGAAGTACTTATTTTCACACTGTATTTTGAAATATCAAACCTATTACACAGTGTAAAATCAATTTTGACATGTTTGGTAAACCTAAGTCGTACACAATTATACAAGCTTAAATATGTTTTAAGGGGTTTGTTTGATAAAGTTTTAGCACATTTTGATAAAAGTTGACGAAGGATCCATTTGACATGGTTTTTTCTTCTACGAAGAGCTTTTTGAGAAAGCTACTTTAGGGTAGTTTTATCTAAAAGCATTTCAGATAAAGTACTTTAAAAAAATTATTCAAACATGTTCAAAAGCAATATCTTAGTATCAAAAGTAGATTTTAACTTTTCAACCCTACCAAGCGGATTCAAAGTATGCGGTAGAAAAGTTGATAAAAATATTAAGTCAAGTTAAAATTAGTTATTAACTTTTTAATAAATTTTTTTAAGTTTTTTTCAAACAATCACTTGGAGAGAACGAAACCAAAGATATTCCTATCCAAAAAGTCCAAAATGTAGCTGAGATATTTTTTCCAATGTTAAGATACTTTTTGAGAAGGTCTTACTTTTTAGTACTTTTTCTTTTTCTTAGAAAATGGAGTGTCAATAATTTTTTCTCCATTATGAAATAAATGATCGACCCGCCGACTGTATTTATATCACAAGGCGGTGAAGATCCAACGCTGGAAATTGGCTTGTAGATTTCTGCATGGGAAAATAATACGAAGCAATTTAATGTTTTGCAACGGCCAACTGCTGAACTTCATTAATGTATGGGGCTTGGACTAAGTCATAGAAAACTGTCACGCTTCTACAGATATGAACACGGTGGATTCCATTACCAGCCCCACATGGTTGGAGAAAAAATGTAATGCATCCATTATTATATTTCAACTTCTGCCGACGATCCAATTTCAACAAAAATATGTCGACTTAAGCAGAACCCTCGCATTCTCTCTTGTAGACTCTATGGGTAAAAGGAAGGTTGACCTACTCGTAGACGTCCACTCGGTTATATGACTCGAAAGCAAAAACTAGTAAGGATTGGTTCCCCAATATTTAGTACAAAGAGCATACAGCTTTGGCTCTTACGTGCTATAGGAACCAGGCTATCGGGTTCAGAAGGACAAATTCTAGCAAAACTCTGCTAGACATATAGATCAAACAATTGGAAAGCATTTATCTGTAATCCTCAAAGTAATTAGTAGTTTAACATATCTCTAATTTAATTCATTTACTTGCATATTCAAGTTTAAACTTTCGAGGCATGTTTGATACACGAGTGTACAAGACTAGATTGAACAAAGATAAAATGTTATCACATACTTCTCTTGTTCTTGATAGTGTATAGTTCAATCTAATCTAGCCTAGGACGTTAAGCACAAGAAAACATTGGCATCATCTAGAACATATGTTGTTAAAACTCAAATGATTCCATTGTTGGATCTCAGAAAATCTCACCTTTACTTCCATATGGAGAAGTATTTGGTAAAGAAGATGCAATAGTAGCGAACGATACTAAAGAAGAAAAAAAATTAAAATTTTGTTTAATATATTGTCAATTCTCATCCAATATTGCTTACAAAACTCTTAGAAACCCCCCACCCACATCACCATTCAATATTTTTTGGCTCGCCATTGGCCAAACCACCTGGGCACTAAGCCCAATGTGAGTTGGATCACTTAGACACACTTCATAATTGGAAAAACAAGCACCATGGAAATACATACCGCTCAGCCAAAGCAAAATGATGGAGGGTTGACTAAAATGGGCACTAAATACTTTTCGAGAGGTCCAAATCACTGATATGGCTGTTGAAATCGTAAGCATCAGGATGTACCATACTATGAGCGTTATTAGCAGTCCAAGAATCATTTTCTAGTCATGCTTATCGATTGTGATTACTGTGGAATATTACAAAGGAATTAGTAGCATATTTTTCACGACAACGATAAGTATCATCGTGGGGCTGCTGTTCAATAAAAGCTACGCCATTACAGTTCTCAAGATGCTGGAATCACTCAATGTACATAAAGTTTGAAGCATTACAAAGAAAAATACCTAGACAATAGCATTACTCTCAAACAATCGACTGCAAGCTTCATCAAAGTCATTGCAATTAGAACTGTAGGAGATATATATATATATATATATAGGCTTCCTCGTATGATGAAACAGCTTATATCCATAATTTCATCCTATTTGCTGCATTTTGTGGCATCGGCATCGACTTTGTTTATTATACCAGCCTCATAATGCAATGGAGAATCAGTCAAATACAGCAATTCGCATCAGGTAGTGTTCAGATCACTGTCTCAACAGCAACAACTTATCTAAATGTAGATTTCAATTGGGTCTTACACTAGAACTCTCGGTATTATTTAGACTCCGTATGAGAGATCAAGACTTACGTTGACCCTCTTTGCACTTGCCCTACTCCCACCAGCTTTAATAGTCCCAAGCATCTCTTCTCACCCTAATCCTTTCACCTTTATAGTGGATATATTTCCATTTGCTTAGGTACTTGGATAAAACCAGTCTCTGCTTGTCTTCTTGACCTATCATTTGGAAGGCACGTGCAACTCTTCTGATGGTATCTTCATCTGGCTTCACTTCCAACTCCTCCATGTCAGCAAATGCCTGAAAGACATAAATTGGGAAACATTGAACTTGGTGCATGTTTGCTAAGCAGTACTAGATAGGACTCAACATCATAATTAACAAGAATTTAGCTTATTTTCTTTCTTAATACTGTCCAGCACTATACATTCATCCCAATCAAACATGCCATTTGAATACTATAAACATGTCAAGAGCTGCTTTTGAGCTTTACAGAAGTTCATGGAATTTAGGGGATAAGAAAGCGCAAACCATATATAAACAGTACCTGCTTATAAAGAGAGGATGGGAAAATTGCAGAACCAGTCTTCTTAATAACAGAGACCAAAACAGATGCACATTCTGAATATTACCTCTATAATCATATCTGGTACATTGTGATGATCGTACAAAGTGATCATTCGAGAGAATAGCCTTTTAGAGATAGAGCGTTCATGTGTATGCAAAATCATATTCCATAACGATTCCGCTTCATCTACCCTTCCATCCATATCAAATGCCAATAAAAGGGTGTCATAAGTTCCCATTGTCGCTCCCTGACCTTTGCTCAACATCCACTTGGCCACCTGAGCATAGAAGAAGCAACTTAGAACCAGAGTCAAGGCAGTGACAATCGAGGTAATCAGAAATCAAACACAAGTTCAACCAACCAGACTATGAATCATGTATATGGCAATGTGCCCAAGTAAATTGGCTCAAAAATGATCACAGAATGAAGTTGCTTGGCATTTCATACCAAGAAGAGTAAGGGCCAGTTTGGCACGGCTTTTGAAAAGCCAAAAGAGGCTTTCAAAACTAAGTTGTTTTTGGGCCTATTTTAATCATTTTTTGAAAGTGCTTTGTCTAATTAGAAGAGTTTTTAGATGAAGTTGCCCAAGGTGTCTTCCTCGGGAAGCTCTTCCAAAAAAACCCAGGAAGCATTCGCATACTTTAATGAATCTTTTAACAGTCCAACCTTATTCCTTACATTATAGACAACAAAATAAAATTCCACCTCCTTCCCCAATTAAAAAGGAAAAAAAAAGGCGTTTTCAATTCTTATCAACTAAAAAACAAAGAAAAAACAAATCCTAATTATTTTATTTATTTTGAGATAACATTAATACATTTTTTCACAAAGGGTAAAATTCTCATTGTCAACACTATACTAGAATAGCTTATGGCATATTCACACCAAACAAAAGTAAAAGCTCTTTAAGAAATTAGTCTCCAAACACTAATTCAAAAGCTCTGGCTTCTACTTCTCTTCTTCTTCTGCTCAAAGGTAGAAATAGAAGCTGTCCCAAACAAGCCCTAACATATTTATGATCATAATACTTGAAGCATATTTACTCGTCGGTACATTGAAAGTAATCAGGGTATAATTCAACAGAAGTGCAAACCTAAAAAGACTTTACACTGATCATAAGCAAATTGCTCTTGCTGCTGATTTTATGGGGGAAACTAGGACATGTTGCAATATAAATGAAGAATAGAATAGTTAGGCAGGAAAGTCACCAATTTTATCCACAGTAAGCTTTATAAATGTACATTCAAAAGAAATGACTGCATTCAAGGTCATTGAATTAATGTCAAATTGTGAAATAAAAATTCAACTCTTAATAAAACTCAGAAGTTACAATACAGTTTTGAAGTTTCATACCTGGATAACTCGCTTCCACTGATTCCTCTTCCTTAAGATTCTTAAGGCCTTGGCGGCGGCAATTAATGGAAATTCTGTCTCCCAAGCTATCCATTTATCCAGTGCATCATAAACTGCCTCTTTTTCATTTGGAAGTCCAGACATCTGCCAATTCAAAATTGCTTATTGAAGAGAACTATAACACTTCAAATTTATTTAAGTGTCCATGATGCAAAGAATGCAACTGTAGAACTCAATCATCCCTATAAACTCAATAGTGAGTGTTTATAAAATCAAACAAGTAACATGTCTAATTATACATACAATTCGAACAAGATTTAATGCCTTTTGTCCAGAACCAACAGAATCTCGTTTATTCCACACGTGGTGTTCTTTCTTTCCGGCCCTTCGAATTATTTTCCTGCATTTCCCAGGAAGAAAACTAGTCACAAACGTACAAGAAAATTCTAGCAAAAAACTAAGACAAGTTTCGCCCAACACAGTTCATCGAAACATATCGCCATTGATTGCCAACACAAAAAATCCATCCACTTGGAAATGCTAAATATGACCACAGTTAAAGGAGAAGAAAATCACCTACTTGTCACCTGAATTGGATATTAATAAAGGTCGACAATGGGGCAGGTTAACAGCAGAGATGCATATTACCTAAGTAGCAAGAAAATATATCTCTTTGAGAAGAATATCCAAAATATTTAAGGGCTGTTAAATGAAAAAACAATAACCTTCTCTGCAACAACATTGAAATTCTTCATCTTGGGGACAGAAGAAATACTGGATTTCAAAAACACGCATTTGAGCAGAGGATTTACTCTATCACCCGAAATCTGAGAAGAGTTTACAAGAAGGTACATGTCAAGAATACCAATTACGCAGCCCGGACGGTAAGAAAAGGGCAAAAAAAAGTTAAACCTGATTTTGTACAATCGATCGAAATTCAATACAAACTGGATCCATACGACTCAAGAGCATCATAGTTGTGTCAAAAAAATTTGCCAATGACGATTCTAAAAGCTGCAAATATGGAAAAAGACCGAACCTTTAATATCCAAACAAAGAACGCCACAAAAAAAAAATAATAATAATAAAATAAAATTTAATAGGTATACTAATCTGTGAAATCACATTAGCGTGTTTGGGCGCGAGAGAAAAAGAGACGAAGGATAATGACATCAATTATACTTGTGACCCAGGCTCAGTGACACCCTATTGACAGGGTTTTAAATTGTTCCCACGTGTGTGGGTTTATATTTGGAGGGAATAAGTGATTGTCACGTGAGAGAGAGAGACTACACTAAAATTCCCTCCAAATAGATGGGCTTGCTGCGCTTCTCGTGGAGAAGAACACAGAAGAAAAATTTGGAGCAAAAATAATCTGAAAATCTGGGCTTGCTGCGCTTCCCGTGCCAAAATTAATTCGACCCATTTCCACTTCCAACCATCCAAGGTGGTCTCCGGCTGAAAATCGGTAGCGGGATTGAAGCATATACTACAGAGTGCGGTGGATGAGGACAAATTTCTGCCACCATTAATTAACCAATTACAAACGGGTTAGTTCCTAAAAAAGGGTTCCACCTCCCCCACTCACTCTGTTTATTCATTTGCATCAATGAGTTTACCTCATATGTTGCACCTGAGTAATCTCAAACACAATTAATTAGCATAGAGCAGCCAATTGGAAAAACCTTGCTTAATCCCAGAGACAATTGAGCACGAGCAGCCATAACTTTCGAAGTACCCAAGTGTTCATCATGCATTGATCTCACTCATTAGTATCCCTAGTTCGAACTTATGAATAGATCGTAATTTAATTATGCATTCAGAATCCCGTTAAGGCTCAAAAGTCTTCATCCAAAAATCACTTCTTCAACAATCAATACAAATGAACAAAGGCACAGAACAAGCATGAATCCAAATTTCAGTAGCCTCTTCAATTGAAGCATCCGCAAGCATAATTAAAACCTCAAGTTCAAATGCCCGTTTCAGGTTTATTCCACATTTCAGTGAACTGTAATATTACAAATCATACCTTGGAAAGCAGATAGAGGAATGCGGAAACAACTTTAATCCATGAGAGGAAGAGCAGACGGAGTGGAGCAGAAAATGTCGAATATTGATTTGGCTACTCACTGTAATGGAGCAGCAGACGGAGTGG
>CAIGRH010182761.1:0-13557 GCA_903798295.1 Fraxinus nigra | reverse complement strand
AGATGCATTGAGTCGTCGTACATCACTTCTCACCACCATGAGCACCAATGTCGTGGGATTTGAGACTTTTCTGGATATGTATACTATAGATCTTTCCTTCGGGAAGATAATTCAGGAGGTAAATAACAATCAGCAACATGATTTTATTTTGCATAATGGTTACCTATTTCGTGGATTACAGTTGTATGTTCCAGATTGTTCACTATGGCATCATATTGTTAGTGAACTTCATAATATGGGACATTTCAGGCGAGATAAGACACTGGCTTTGGTTTGCTCTACCTATTATTGGCCCAAATTGAGTAGTGACGTGGCTCTCATGTTGGGTGTTGTCATGTGTGCTAGCGGTCCAAAGGGGCTCTTACTAATGGGGGTATTTACATTTGATTGTCGGGTGCTTCATCTAAATTACATGACAAGGTGACGCTAGGTAGAATAGTGATTATTCTGCAAGCAAGTTTCAATGGATAATTATAGGGAAGAAACTACAAAAAAACCAAGAAATGAGAACAATTATTTATTAATCAAGCAATAATTCGAAAATAACTCACAGGTCAAGTTAAATAGCTAGAAAAATAGTAAATATTGGGATTTTACCAAAAATAGCAAAATCTCAATATTAATACCAAAAGGAAATACGAAATAAAATAAATAATATATCCCAAAAAATTGGCTAAAATTGGGTTCGTAATCTATGCTAAAATGGCAACCGAAATATTACCATAAAAGGAAAAAAAATTACTAAAATTGAGGATTCGAAAGGGAAAATAGTTGAATTTGGCCTTGAAATTGATGCAAACTGAGCAAAGTTGGTGATTCGAAAAGAGCTTTCCGAATTGGGGTCATGGGTGCGATTCTGATAACCTAGCCCATTTATGGCCAAAATACTAACATGTGTCCAAAAAGGCCTCAATTAGGAAATGTTACCGATTACTTGTCATTCTTGCGCTGATCCGCCAACTCATGGTATTTCAGCACCATCAACAAGCTATTTGACAACGCGGCTTCGTGTTACTCGGATCATCCTGCATCACAAGGTCACTACAACAAAAATAGTCATTTACAACCCTAAAAAGGCAACATTTGTTGGTAAATGTTGCTAAAAGGGTCTTTTGGCAACATTTTTGTAAGTGAATGTTGCAATTGGTTAGTATAAATGAGTTTTGACAATGTTTTATAGAAACATGTTGCGATTGATCCTTTTTTGCAGTGTTTATTGAGTGTGGCGGAAAGTTTTATTTTTCGCAACGTTTATCAAATGTTGTAAAAGAAAAGGCTTTTGCAAAGTTTGTCAAACGTTGCGAAAGACCCCTTTTTACAATGTTTATTGAGCGTCTTTTGCAACGTTTGTCAAACGTTGCAAAAGACCCATTTTTGCAACGTTTATTGAGTGTTGCGGAAAGTTTTATTTTTTGCAATGTTTATCAAACGTTGCAAAAGAAGTGCCTTTTGTAATGTTTGTCAAATATTGTAAAATTGACAAACGTTGCAAAAGGCTCTTCTTTTGCAACTTTTGATAAACATTGCGAAATGTCTCACTTTTCGCAATGTTTGACAAACATTACAAAAAGTCTACTTTTGCAACGTTTATTAATTCACAACGTTTGCTGAATGTTGTAAAGAAGTTCACTTTTTTCAACGTTTGTTTAAGTGTTGCGAAATGTTTTTTTTAAAATATGAAATGAAAAAAAAAAGAAATTATAACCCTCATTCATTTCTCCACTCCACTGTCTCTAAGCTCTCTCCCGATTCCCGTCACTCCTCCATCTCTAAGCTCTCTCTCAACTCCCGTGCTCTTTCTATCCATCCTCTCTAGTCTCTCTCATGACAGTCACGGCACCACTCTTCACAGCTCCGCGCCTCCGCCGTTCCAACTTCTAAGCTCCGTCCCATCCTCACTCCTCTCTGAGCTCTCTCGGTCTCCCAACATAGTCAGCTTTCTGCACTCAGTCTCCGACTCTCTTGGTGAGGTAAGTTCCAGTACTCTTAGTCTCAAACAAGTTAATTGTGTGTAATGTATATGTGTTTCTTTTTGGAAATTGATAGGGATTTACGGTTTTTATGAAATTAATAGTCAGGGATTTCTAATTAGGGCTTTTAGGGATTTGGGGACTTTGATGAGACTTCATTTATTGAGAAGGCAATTGTGAGTTGACTGTGGAGACTATGGACTTAAGACAAACCTAATGGAAACTATAGAGTTGACTGTAGAGTTTCTATTATGCTTCTAGCTTCTTTATGATAAAGTCTATGGCCCCAGTTGTCATTGGGTCTTTGGGAAAACCTACCATATCAAATATTTCTCTATTAATTTAGCATTCACTAGAACTTGAGGAATTTACTAGAACTGAATCGTGGAAACCGTGAAGAAGTGATCACTTATTTCCTTTTCTTTTTATTTTTCTTATTTCGATTTTCCTTGTATATTGCCGATTTGGTTGTTGAACTTGTAGAAAGAAAAATCTTATGATTGGATATATAACCCAATAGCTTTATCATTCTGTGTTTTAAGCTATTAATGTTAATGAAATATTCTATAAGATATGTTTGTTTCTTCTCTTCTATTTGCATTGTATATTCTAAAATGTTGTACTTAATGGATACCGAACATATCTTTTACTCTTCAGTTGAATAATGACTGTGTACCAATGCTATGTTTACTCATTGAATAAACAACAAAAAGTGATGGGTTTCTTTTGTAGTTAGAGTTTGGGGGCTTGATGAGAACAACTTTCATCGTGTTCAACAAGTCCATAAGAAAAACTAAAACCAAGATTTTGAATTTCTCTCTTGTTATGACATCTTGGCTTGACTTGTCTCTGGCGATCGATAAGAATCATAATTCCTTTAGTATTCACAGTCTTGATTTTAAGCTATGGACAATGTGGGAGCAGTATTCCTTCAAACATAATTGCGGTCGACTTCGGCACTTTTGAACTCATTGCTTAGAATTCTCATTCTTTCAAATATCCATAGAATGAACTCTAATGGCTAAATTTTCTAGGTCCATAATTTTAGTCACACATCTAATATAATCTTAAGCATCCATCACTTGATATTTATATGTGCCATTCTCTTAGCGTGCTTGCATGTTTATTTAAAGTGTTCATTTTTTTTGTTCTGTAATTGCATTAAAATTTGTCATGTGTTTACAGCAAAGAGGTTACCTAGGGCTCAACCTGCTCAAAATCCGGTTGGAATGGTTCTAGTTAACAGACCAGCAGAAGGAACTCGAGCTGCATCATCGTGCTATTCTTAAGTACTACCTTGTCTTCAGGCATGATCCTTAATTCTCTTTTTCTTCTCCTCTTCAGAAGGATCTCGATCTGCATCATTGTGTATGCAAGTTTCTCATAAAGGCATTTGGAAAGAAGAAAGAGAGTAGCTTTTGTGTTCCGTTTATGATCGAGTTTTTCCATTACTATTTTATTTCATTTTGAAGCTCCTTTTTTATTTAAGTGGTGTTGTATCACATTCTAATGTTCAAGTGTGTGGATTCAAAAATTTGTATGAAATTATTAATTTTTATGCAATTCCAAAATTTGTTCATAAGGTACATTTTCAATTTTGCCAATCAATTTGCATAAATTGTTGTAATAAAAAAAAACCCTATGGAAACGTTCAAAAAACATTGCGAAAGGTCTATGACAATGTTTTGAACGTTGCCGTAGACCTTTCACAACGTTTTTTGACAGTCTTTCGCAATGTTTAAAAATCGTTGTGAAAGGCCTACGACAACGTTTAAAAAATGTTGTCGTATCTTTCTACTCTATGACAACACATCGATTTGCAACACATGTTCAAACGTTGCCGTATGCCTATGGAAACGTTTAGGCTGTTTTTGTTATAGTGGGTTGTATATATATTTTTTGCGAGTTTAATGATTCTTTTATTTACCCTTTATGGCTATCTATCGCATCCTCTAATATTCAACTTAAGTTTCTTGTAAAGTAGTGGTCTTGAGTTCAAATCCTAGGGGTCATAAAAGTCATGAGGGGTGAATGGGTAAATACTGTTTCAAAGTGAACAATATGTATAATTTGACGACTTGTACACAGAGGCTAAATCATTATAAAAGTTGCATTTTTGTAACGACTTGTGGTTCTTTGTCTAAGTCATTGACTCATATGTATTAAACACTTTGAAAGAGTCTCTATTTATCTTATCCCTCACGACTTTCTATCGCAACTTCTTAAATTCAAACTCAAGTTCTCTACCTATGAGAGATTTAAGGTGAACGCTTGGGATCAAATTCTAGGATGTGCAATATAAAGTCATGAGGAAAAGGAGGATAGATGCTATCCCAAAGTGGATAGTGTTTATAATATAACGACTTAAGCACAAAGGACAATCGTTACAATTTTCTTATAAATTGTAGTTTTCACAAAAATAGTTAAAGATGATAATAGTACACTTGGAGTGTAGTGAAATAGACCACAGATTCAATTTAGCTCTATTTGATTGTCGAGTATTTCATTTAAATTACTTAACAATGTTGTATATTTTTTTTTGTGAGTTTAATGATTATTTGATTTACCCTTTACGACTTTCATCGCATCCTCTAGGATTCAACTTAAGTCTCTCATAAGGCAGATGATTGAGTTCAAATCCTAGGGGACGCGACAGAAAGTCATGAGAGGTGAGAGGATAGATGCTTTCCTAAAGTGGACTATGTGTATGATATAATGACTTGTACATAGAGACTAAATCATTACAAAAAGGCATATTTTTGCAAAGACTTGTGGTTCTTTGTCCAAGTCATTGACTCATATGTACTGAACGCTTTGCGAGATTCTCTATCCATCTTATCCCTCACAACTTTCGGTCAAATCTCCTATAATTCGAACCCAAGACCTCTGTCTAAGAGAGATTTAAGTTGAATGCTTGGATTCGAATTCTGGAAGACATGAAAGAAGTCGTGAGGCAAAAGAGGGTAGATGCTCTCCTAAAATAGATAGTACTTATGATATAACGGCTCTAAGACAAAGATTAGTCATTGAACTTTGGTTCTGGTTTGTCCTTATAGAAAAAATACAAAGATGATACTAGTACACTTCGAGTTTAGTGAATAGACTACATTTCAAGTTTAACTCTATACTCAAGTGAATAGACTACAAGTCAAGTTTAACTCTATTGCATGAGTATAGGAGAATTAAACTTCATTGGAATGTTGAGTATTTCATCTAAAGTACTTGACAAGGTTGTACATATTTTCTTCTGAGTTTAAGACTTTTTTGATTTTCTAATGGGTGAAATCAATTTGATTGGTTAAATATCTTGATAATTTGGAGCTTGAAAATAAACGAAGTAGAGAACACGAATTCATGATGTGGATCGAAACCTTGAAAAATTGATATATTGACTACTTAAATAGTTTTTTGTTGAATGGTTAAAATCTGAGTTTAGTATTTATTGACAGCAAAACTTTGACACACGATATTACGTAGATCTGGATTCTATGTGTTACGTAGATTTAGGACTACTATAAGCTGGTTCTGGTTTACGTTTGCGTGGGCTAGATTGGATGTAGATGAGTTGAAACATGAATCATTTCACAATAATGGTGGCATAGTTTTATTACTATTTGGCTTGTTACTATTGGATCATTGAAGAATTTTAGACCAAAGTTTTAGATAAATACTGGATTTGGGAACAATTAAAATTAAAATTTAATTTTTGAGTCATTTTTAGTCTACATATAATTGCTAATTTACTACTTATAAATGCTTTATTTTATTGTTTGAAATATTATCATTCTAGATATCATGACATATAGATTTATTTGTGAAACTATATTAATTTGATTGATGTGAATAGTTGGTAATTATTAAAATTAAAATTCATTATTTTAAAATATTAAGGAGGGGTGGGAGTTTGTTTATATAAAATCTCGTAGTCTTCTTTGGTCAATTCATAAGAAAACTGTAACGACAAGCCTTTGTGTCCAAACCATTATATCATAAGCACGGTTCATTTTGGAAGAGCATCTATCCTATTTTCTATCACGACTTTCTATTGCGTGCTCCAGAATTTGAATCCAAGCATTCAACTTAAATCTCTCGTAGGCAAAGGTCTTAAATTCAAATTTTAGGAGATGTGACAGAAAACCGTAAGGGGTAACATGGTTACAGGCTCTCCTAAAACATTCAATATATATGAGTCAATGAGTTGGCCAAAGAACCACAAGTAGTTACAAAAAATACACCTTTTTTATAATGATTTAGCCTATGTGTACAAGTCGTTATATCATACATATTGTCCACTTTGACAAGCATATTCCCTCTCACTTCTCACGACTTTCTGTTGTGTCCCCCTAAGATTTGAACTCAAGATCTCTATCTTATGAGAGACTTAAATTGAATTCTAGAGGACGCAATACAAACCTATAAAGGATAAAAGGGTAGATACTATCCCAAAATGAACTATATGTATGATATAACATTCTAACGCAAATGTTCGATCATTACAAGCAATTGGTATTAAGATTCAACTTAAATCTTCATAAGACAGAGGTCTTGGACTCAAATTCTAAAGGACACGAAGAAATTCATAAGGATAAGATAGACTAATCCTTTTCTAAAGTGGATAGTATATATAAGTTAACGACTTAGGCATGGAGGCTCATGTCATTACAAAAAATGCACATTTTTTATAATGACTCGAACCTCTGTGCCCAAGCTATTGTTCACTATAGGAGAGTCTTTGCCTTTCTTCCCCTCTCACCACTTTTCGTCGTATATGCAAGAATTTGAACCCAACAGTTTGGGTTGACACTTAAGGCTAGGGCCATTACATAGAATAACACACTTCGTGCTGATAATGCACAGACTTTAATAGGTCACATAGTTTGGGTTGCTTGATTGAATTCCATTATGGTAAGGTCGTATAGATAGAATATAATTTGATAATATCTTAGTGGAAATATTTTTGAAGTATCTGGATATCTAGGCAAATGTTATACACTAGAATTGAGATTATCTTTGAACTTCCTATAGAGACTCTCATTTATGATGTTAGTGATCAAATAAAATGATACTGTGCTTATCTAGAAATTTGTTGTCAAATATGATTTGTCTAGTGAAAAGGGTCCCAATTTGATTAGTGGACAAGATTTTCTTTCATATAGTGGAGCATGTTAGGTCAAAAGAATGAAGCTTTGCATTATTATAGTTTTATGGATCTACATATACATATTCATGCATCGTATACTAAATTGTCATTCATTGTTCAATTTAATATGCTATGTATGGTTATTTTTCTACGAAATGTGCTAAATTGTCATTCATTGTTCAATTTAATATGCTGTGTATGGTTATTTTTCTATGAAATGTCACTAGTACATTTGCCATTATTGTAAAACACAACCAACTAACTGCGGAAAATTAAGTGGAATGAAAATGTTGTTTGATGTTTATACCCATTGTCGAGAAACTTAATTTTGCGCTTGATGGTCTTAATGAACCTACTGAGACCACAAAGAGTTTCAAAAGGGTTGCACATAGGGGTGGGCAAAACTTGACCGAACCCGCCAAAATCGAACCAACCCGACCGATTTGAGTCAGTTTTTTTTGTTGTTTTTACATTGGTTGGGTAGGTTAGTTGTGTAGGCGGGTTGTGTTAGGTTAGGTTATAGGTTAACTCATGAAAATCGAATAAATTCGCCCAACCCAACCCGACTATATTTCAACCATATTTATGAACTTTACACGTGTCATGATGTTGCTTGGACGAAATTGAGTTACTCTGTTTCTTCACACAATCTCCAAGACCTACAATATTCTAAAAACATAGATTAAAATGTCAGTTCTCGTCGAGGAGATTTTGTGCAATAGTTGAAGATTTTGAGGAAATCATACACAAATTATATACTACTAATTAACTAGGTTCTATATACGTAAACGCAATACACGAGAGGTCTTTATTATGGCACAAGACATAGAAACTCTTAGAATAATATTATGAGATTGGGATAGAATGCATTTTACGAAAAANAAATTGAGTTACTCTGTTTCTTCACACAATCTCCAAGACCTACAATATTCTAAAAACATAGATTAAAATGTCAGTTCTCGTCGAGGAGATTTTGTGCAATAGTTGAAGATTTTGAGGAAATCATACACAAATTATATACTACTAATTAACTAGGTTCTATATACGTAAACGCAATACACGAGAGGTCTTTATTATGGCACAAGACATAGAAACTCTTAGAATAATATTATGAGATTGGGATAGAATGCATTTTACGAAAAATAGTATAAGCAAATACACATTCAACAAAAATATTTTAATGGCAAAAAACATTTATTGGTTTCATATAATTTAATATCAATCTGTCCATGTATCATTTTCAAGCATAAAGTGCCAAAAATATTTAGATTTTTTGGTCATTGCAACTATAGAGACCTAATATTATATAAGTCATGAGACAATTATAAATTTGTTCAACCCAACCCGCCTAATTTAATATTTGTTGACAAGTTGTCCCAAACCGACCAACCTACTCAACCCAATCGATACTTGATTGGGTTGGGTTAGTTTTCAACCTTTACATGGGTTGATTTGGGTTAAATTATGATCAAACCGATCATGTTGGGTTGAGTTTGAGTTAAGGCAAAAACCGACTCAACCCCACCCATGCCCACCCCTAGTTGCACATGATAAGTAGGTGTCTACAGACAAGATGACTCATCGTTACATTTTGGCTTCAATGTCAAACTTGTTACAGTAAAAGCTTGAAAGTCAAGGTATCTCCTACGAAGCACTACAGAGCTTTTAGGCACATTTGGTAATCAAAGTAGGCTGACTCATTTTGAATCCATTTATACCTTATAGAACATCCGCGTGAAATCCAGAATGCCTATAGATTTCCATAGTTTATCTATGATTGCATACTTCAATGTGACGAATTGTCTTGGTGTTACCATCGATTAGAAGACTCAGATCGATATGGTATTGAATTCTTTTATCTAATATGTTTTTAAAGTTTACTATAAAATATCATTAGCATAAGATAAAGATACTAGTAATTGAGCTAATGACTAAGTTGCAACATACAGAAAATGGTCTTCAGGGTAAAGATGACGATGCTCATATAGAGATTGGTGGCTCCTCTAGTTCCAAGACGAAGACAAATTTGCAAAGAAGATGAAGAAAATGAACAAGAAGTATGAGAGCAACAAAAGGCCAAAAGCTTATGAGAAACGATCGACAAATGCTCCAACTATAGTCAGAAAGGACATTGGGGAAAAAGCTTCCAAGAATCACTAGCTAAAAAGTAAGGTATAGGCAAGATTTTTGTTATCGAGTATTGTTTGGTGATTTGCTCTAGAAATTCATGTTGTGGACTCAAGAACCACTAATCATGTTTGCATGTCGAAACAGTGCTTTAGGAAATCAGAAAACCCAGTGAGAATAATTTAAAATCATTGCGGCATAGTACCAATAGTTTCAATAAGAACGCAGGAGAATATATTTTTTTTATTTTCAATAGTGGTAGGCATCTGATTCTTGAAGTCTATTATTATGTCTCAAAGATGAAGTGAAAATTTGGTTTCATTTTTTTATTTAATAGGACAAGATTATTCTATAAAATCGACAGTATGATAGCTTTGCATTTTAATGAATAAAATTTTTATTTGTGTTTGACATTTGGTGAATGATCTTTATATTCAAAACTGTTCCACATATGAAATAAAATTTGTTTTGCAAACCATGAACAAAAATCATCATGTATTAGTAATACATTTCTATGGCATCTTAGCCTTTGACATATTAACTTAAATAGAAGGCGCTATAGTTGGTCCTCTTAACTCGGTTAAGACCGAACCATTGCTTGTGATTCTTGTTTTGTAAGACAGAATGATCAAGATATCCTTTTGGGCAAAAAGATAGAGAGCCAAAGAAGTATTAACACTTGTTTATGCTAATGTATGTGTATCCAAGAATACACCTATGAGAAGGGGCTATGAGCATTTTATCACCTTTATAAATGATTACGCTATATTATGATACATTTACCCGACGGCTCGAAAGTCAGATACTTTATAGAAGTTCAATAAGTATCAGACTAAGATCGAGGAACATTTGGGAAAAGTATTAAGACATTTCAATCACATCGATGTGGCAAATACCTCTCAAGGAGAATTCAAGGACTACCTAACAAAAAAATAATATTATTTCTCAACTAAATGTGATTGGTACACCCCAACAAAACATTTCATAAAAAAGGATACATGGTATTGTTAGATATGGTTAGGTTAGTGATGAGTTTCGCAACTCTACCTATTTCATTTTGGAGATATGCATATGAGGCAGTTGCATATTTTCTTAACTTAGTTCTTTTTATGTTTGTTTCCAGGATTCGCCTAAAATTGTGGAATAAGCGTAAGTTAGCTAACATCGGATCTGAATTTGGGAATGCTTGGCTCTACGCTGAAAGAGAAGACAAAAAAGTTAAAGTTTAGGTCTAAGATGTGCCTATTTGTGGGATACCCTAAAGTACTAGTGGATATTATTTCTTTAGTCCTCTAGATAGGAATATATTTGTTAGAACAAATGCAACCTTCTTAGAGAATAAGTATTTTAATGAACACCAATCCTTGAGTAAGGTCATACTAGAAGAAATGAGTGGGGCAATTCTACCCATTGATTCCTAAAACACAATCTCATGATAGACAACCCTTGGTGTAAGGACTACCTAGATAACATGGTCTAAGTAGGATAGATGGGTTGTCATCTGATCTAGTAGATCAATTAAACAATGAACATAATGATAAGGTAATGGCATAGCCTAGTGGTGATACATGCATTGATACAAATGTTATGATTCTAAATGATGCCACAGTCCAAGATCCACCGTCCTTCAAACAAAGTCAGAAGGTCATTAGGCCACCTTTGAGGTACTTGTTGGTTGAAGAGTCTAAACAGCGATCAACGTGGTACAAGTTGATGATCCGACTTCATATAAAGTGTTACACCTCCCATTTATAAAGAAATTTGCGCGCGCGCGCGCGCGCGCACACACACACACACACATATAACATAGAAATTGGCAACTTGACCTAGACACCTTACTGAGCATCTTTTTTTTGTTTTGTTGAAATAACAACATGGGACATTCACCCTTGCAATAAAATCCATGCATATTTACCTGATCACCTCTAATTTTCATATAAATATCAAGACAAAAAACAAACCCTATTCAAACGTGTTTACTTTGAGGATACAGAAGTATTTCCATTCAATATATACACAAAACAAGTTTCTAAAATGTAATAAAAAGACTGTAAGATCAAAAAAACAATCCTCAAAATAACCCTACAAGTCGTAGAAATAGTAACTATGGATCCCACAACAAATTAGAACAAACCCAAGAAAGCCAACAATCAACGTTTGATCAGCTCGGCCCAATGAGTTATTCAGCCAAAGAACCAAGACAATTGCTAACAATATCTTGACCATGTGATCATAAAACTTATGAATCTTACTTATATTGTAGAACGCCACAAGAATTTAATTCTTGATATGTCTCGCAATATTATTTCTCAATTTGTATGTTTACAATGTAAGTGATGAGTTCTATTTAAACCCATAAAATATTTAAAAATGGAATTATACCTAAAAGATACCATAAAAGAGTTTTAACTAAAATAGAAGTCTAAACAAAATTTTAAAAAATTCGTCCAGAAATTGTACTATGTGGCCGCATAGTGAAACTACATGCAGTCGTATAGGCCACTTCGATTGCCCTCAACTTGGTTCAATATGGGTGCATGCGGTTACATAGATTTGCCACTCAGCTCCCTCGCATGTTACTTGTACCAAGTTGATCCACTTCGTCTCATCTCTCATGACCAACATGAAACTTGTTCTTTTACTTTTTGTGATCAATGTTTCATCCGCCGTGGCTAGAGCAAGTAGTCACATTGCTTCTTTAACCTGCTTTGCTCGCGACCTAAACATGGGCTCTTTCTCAACGATCAATGGATCCTTACCCGGACTTGCCCTCATATCATAGATCGCATCATCCCCTTCCTCTTCGAAAGGATTCGACCTCGAATATGTACCCGCATTAAAGAGAGAAAGATAAGAAATAATAAAAATGCAAATTATCATAAACTTACATTGAAGCTCCAAATTGTAGCCATTGGTTTCAATCTTTTCAATGACATGGAATGGTCCATCTCCTCTATGATGTAATCTTAACCTTTCTTGCATTCAAACAAACCATTTTTGCCTAAGCACCCAAACCCAATTACCTGGTTCGAATACTTTACACATCTTCCTTTTGCTACCTTGAGATGCATATAATTCAATCTTCTTCTTTCTATACAAGCTACCACTTACAATAATAGTTAAAGGAATTAAACCAAACAAAGTTAACAGATTTAAACCATAAACCATAACAAATTGTGTAGTACAAGTAGTAGAGGATACTAAATTCGATTCCCAACATATTCTATAAATTCGAGCCAAAATAGTTATGGATTTCAATATTGAAATATAGATTTTCACACCTCAAATCACCAACAATGCACCCCAAATATCTATCATGCTTAGTTGGTCTCTTACAACATACTAAAATATTATTAACTAGTAATTGATTGCCTATGAATGCATATGACAAATGACTTATTACTCTCATAGAAATATTAGATGCGTTAATATGTGTAAAAGTACATGTTCCATGTGAAAATATTACTACGTGCTAGACCATTATCTAACCTATGTATGGGGTATTGATTATTTAACATGCCATATTTGAATACTTCTCCTTCAATGCTAATCAAATTCTCCACTTGCATCAAATCAATTGGATACTCAATAGGTTGTATCCTACTAAATAAGTCTTCGTGGAATGAGTCTTTAAATTCCTGCAACGAAGTAGCCAAACTAGGAAGGGGTGTATTAGCTTTCTCAAGTTTAAGGAATGACACCTTATAAACCAACAAGATCATTGGTTGGTTCTCAAATGCTGCCCTCTTCAATTCACTCCCTCTTGTAAAGAAATCCACTTTCGACTTTTCTCTCCTCTCATAGGATTTTTTATCTTTACTCTCTTGTGACTCCACTCTTTTTTTCTCACTTTGGACACCTCACTATTTTCGCTCTTGCTCTCTTGTTGTGAAAGATCGATCTCACTCCCTTTTTCTCTCAATCTTTTTTTCTTTTTTACTTTTCAGTTTGATTTGATCTTCATACAATTTTTGTAATGTCAACGATGTAAGAGTCCTTAGTAAAGTTGTACCCATCATGAATCATCTTTCTATCATATTGCCATGTCCTCCCCAACAAGATATGCCCGACATTCATAGGAACTACATCACACATTACTTCATCGTGATAACTCCCTAATGAGAAACTCACCAACACTCACATATTCACCTTGACCTATCCACATTCATTCAACCATTGCAATTTAAAAGGCCTAGGATGTTTTAGCATAGTTAATCCCAATTTTTCAACAAGTGTTGTGCTAGCCACATTGGTATAACTTTCCCCATCAATAATCATAATACATACCTTGTTGTTGATGTGATACCTTGTATGGAATAT
>CAIGRH010182740.1:0-22310 GCA_903798295.1 Fraxinus nigra | reverse complement strand
AAGTAGAATTACATTGTAACTAAATTTTATTTCTTTATCCAAATTTTTTTTAATTCTTCATGGGACGGGTTCGGAACAGGGCATCTCCATCCCGCCCCGACCCGAGATGGGGTGGCGATCCCTGCCCCGCCCCGTCAAGCCACCCGTCAAGACGGGTTTTTTTACTCCATTCGAGGCGGGGCGGGGCAGGATCTTTTGCCATTGTAAAAATGTGCTGAGAATTAAGTTTTCTTTTTTCTTTCTATAGTGGACAGTCGCACATAATGGCAGATACATTCTTAAAGGTTCCCCTACGACTACCTTGTTATGACTTCGCCCCAGTCAAAGACCCCACCGTGGTATGCACCCATAAGCCCACCAAAAGCCTTTGTCGCTAGTGTGACGCAGGCGTAACACTATACGTTCAGCATTATTCGTGTCAATTTTACATTTACCAAGTCAACATTTTTTCATCCTTAAGTCCAGGGTCGTCATTAATAGGACAGTAAAATACTAAATAATATGCTTCTAGAAACTAAAAACCCAGAAAAGAACCTTCAAAAAATAGAACCACAAACATCGGAATTATAAATTTAAAATAAATCAAGCCTCGAAGTTCGCATACAAACCGTGAATACAAAGACCAAAAAAGGAACTGCAAATGGAGCAGCATAATATAAAAGGTATCCCATCTTCTGAAACTAAGCTCCATTTTTGTAATTTGTTCTTTATGCCAAGGAGTCGAAAGGTTCTTGATCTATCTCAAGTTTAGACCAGATCAGTAATTTGAACTTCAAAGTAGAAAAGGTTATCTTGTGCGGATATTGTACCTTGAAGCCAGGTGAAACTATGCGTAGTAATTCAAGCTCGCCTTCTTTTTAGCTTGAACTTGGATTATACCTTCATTAAAATCTTCATGGTTCACCTGGAAAAACCAAATCAATATATTCAAGTTCAGTTATTTTATCTAGAAACAGAAAGGAGGGGCGGAACAGATTTTTGCAGTTAGTCCCCACAGGTAAAATATTTGTTCTTAGTCTTATCTCACTCATAGATTCAAACCCATTTTTCCTTTAAAAAGGTGATGACCAAATCTAAACAATCTCCATGGTATGAAAACTTATTTAATGATGGCTAGCATCCGTATAAAACATATTTAATGATGGATAGGATCCGTATTAATTTAAATGGATTTAAATTCTTCCCAAGATCTGGACTGTCTTCAGACTTAAAGGCAAAACCAGGGAATATAAACTGCTTTCTTAAGGTAGTTGTCTTCACGTATGAATTAGTCAAGGTTTTGAAATTCTGGTTAACTAAAGAAGAAACTGAAAGTCAGTGTCCTAAGATTATCAGAAATTAAGAATCACCAAGAAAATACTGAGGCTATAACAAATTCTCAATAGCTTTGTCAAAAATATGTTCATTTCTTTTCTCCTTTGGGGTGAGACTCAAAGATGGCAGACCTCATAAGTATTAGAAGTCATAGGGTTAGAGTAAATATTCAGAACTTGGGGGCCCAATTGCGCCATGTCATGTCCCAACTCCCAAGGAGCTCAGCCCCTGGACACATAATGAGTGCACAACTTCACTGGTCAGGCAGACCGCACAGGGCGTGCAAGTATGCCTCTGTGTGTGTGTGAGTGAGAGAAAGAGAGAGAGAGAGACCTCAGTGGCATCACGGCGTAGAGCCAGCATGCCTGCTTCGACACAGACAGCCTTCAGTTGCGCCCCATTGAAGTCATCTGTTGAACGAGCAAGTTCCTCAAAGTTGACATCTGGATGAACGTTCATCTTCCTGGAGTGGATCTATAATAAGATGCAGCAAAGATAAGAGACTTAAAACTTCAGTAGTAAAGGGTATTTTATATTAAATATGAGAAACAATGACAGTACCGCTGCAGAACCCCAGGAAATTTTATTTGAAAGAATGAAAGTCTGTCTGGCAGGCATACCTGCAAGATTCTGGCCCTGGCTTCTTCAGTGGGGTGCGGAAACTCAATTTTACGATCCAATCGACCAGACCTCATTAAGGCAGGATCCAAGATATCAGCTCTATTTGTTGCTGCGATCACCTTTGACATTAGAGAAGACGCCAAAAGAATTTCAGAATATCACCAAGTGTAAATACTTGAAATTGATGGGTTTAGGGTTTAGGGTGATATTGACCAAAACACATCCATGTCTTTTTGGAAGTAAAAATGAATAACAGCAGAAAACCCATCAAAGGTCAAAAGGAAGTAAGTATTTCAAAGGAATCCCCATGCCACGAAAAAAGGGAACAAACAAGTTATGGAAAATGCATGATTAAAACAGTAGAGAAATAACCTTGATCCGATCATCACTGCTAAAACCATCAAGCTGATTGAGCAACTCTAACATGGTTCGTTGCACCTCTCGGTCCCCACTAACTTCACTGTGAAGTATAAAAAAAAATGTCAGCAATTAGCAGTCACAGTGCCAACAGCTCCCAAAATCACGTGGACATCAAGAACCAGGAAGAATTTAAAGTCAGATTGAAACTGAAGAGAACTAACCTACCTGTCAAAACGCTTTGTACCAATAGCATCAATTTCATCAATAAAGATGATGCAAGGAGATTTTTCTTTTGCAAGTTGAAAAGCATCACGAACCAGTTTTGCACCATCTCCGATAAACATCTAAGACCATAACAATTTTTTATCAATCTATGTGCAAATCACATAAAAAGTTAATAAATATCATGGATCAGAGAGCATTATGAGTCTGTAACGGGTTCCAAAATTCAGATCTTCAAGAGTAAGATTACTGTTTCACTATGTAAAGACAACAGGAATCAGAAAGCATGACGAATAATCTTAAAAGTAGTATACCTGTACAAGTTGGGGACCTGCTAGCTTAAGAAAAGTAGCATTTGTTTGAGCAGCACAAGCACGGGCCATTAGAGTTTTCCCTGTTCCAGGAGGCCCATATAAAAGGACTCCCTTGGGCGGACGAACTCCTAATTTCTGAAATCTTTCTTTGTGTGTCATAGGCAACACAATTGCCTCAACTAGTTCTTGAATCTGTAGAGATCAAAATAAGGTATCAGCAAAATGTTAATGTATGAAATGAGATTGAAAAGAATTTGATCATATCAAAAGATCACAAGGAAAAAAGCTTTCCTGTTTCTCCAGGCCGCCAATATCGTTATAGTCTTCTGTTGGTTTTTCATCAACCTCCATAGCCTTGACACGAGAATCATACTCAGATGGCAAAGTATCCAATATCAAGTAACTGTCTTTGTTTACTCCAACCAGATCACCAGGCTTCAACTTGTCAGGATCAACAAGACCTACTACAGGCAGGAAAATTGTCTGCATTTGACAAAGATATATTAATTTTCTTAAGACAGTTATAACCATCAATAGATTAACATGATCACACTCAGATTTCCATTATCAACACTGTAGCATATTAATTCTATCAAGATAATTATCAACTTCAGTAGCTTAACACTCTTTATGATGTTAAGCTTCTGCATGACTTTATCAGGTTCTCATTTTCAGATTTCCATTCAATCAGATTAAAAAAAACATGACGCGATCTTTTGAAAAAGAATAACATATTCTATGTTAACCAGATCACTTTCCATTAGCAGAAGCTTAACACAACAAAGAGGAATTGATCACTTTCAGATTTCAATTATGGATACTGTATTTTCATTTAAAGAGTAGAAAAGTTTATCCAATGAAAACTAACTACTGATAGTCAATTATTATGCAGGACTCTATGTTCTTAACACTCATTTGCCAAGCCCACCAATTTGAAAACATCAACAACCATGCAACTACACTACTTCAAGCAAACATTAAACTAAAACAAACAGGAAATGATCATTGGATTTAGAAAAATGAAATGGAAAAACACGTGTACAAACACAGATGCAGATGCACAGCCTCTCTCCCACAGAGAGAAATGCATGTACCCAAGATATCTTACCTGGCGTGTGGATGTTTTTAGTACTACACATTTACCCTTCCTTTGAGAGTCAAGATCAATATTTGCACCATCTTCCTCAGCCTCATCCTCTGGGTTCATTTCCAAAATCTGACAAATATAGAAAACAAAATTAGTACTCATCACATTAAATCTCCAATCACACAAAAGTCATCGATTGGACACAGATACTTCTAAAGACATTCTGTTTAAAGTGGGCAGAAAGCCAGAGCTAACTCCTGAAAAATAAGGGATCCTACAATTTAGTTCAGCCTAAGATTTCATTCAGTATTATGTAGCAAACTGGGAAAACTAAAACAAATCAGGGCACACAATGCTGTTATACACTAATAAGCATGGATACTTGTAAACTTATTGTGTACCCATATCCGATATGTATCCAAGCTTGGATACGCTTCGACACTCTCCAATACATACAAAATACTTGTTTTTTAATTATTAATTATTCTATATTTTGTAAATTTATTAAATTTCCAATACGTCTCGGACACCTTAGGACACATGAAGAAGAGTTTTATCAATTTTAAACTCTCAACGACAATAAATGACAATTTTTTTATTTAATAGATAACTATTATTATTATCAATAACTTATTGATAATAAATAATATTTATTAATTAAAAATGAGCACCTACTCTTTTGAGTAATCATTGAGAATGAATAAATTAACTCCACAATAAGCTCAAGAATTGGTTTTCATTCATAACTATTTGCGTCTTTTATGAAGAAAGTTAAATATTTGTTCAAAGAAGAATTCAACATGTGAGACATTGTTGGAGACTCATTTAATACTCTCGAAGGTGGTGTGCTACTCGGAGTTGCTAATTTATCAATAGATGAGTCAAAGTTAACAGTGTTGTTTTTAATGGAAATGAAGGGATTGATGGTCTTGATATTGATGAAAATTAAGTTAGAACAATTAGGAATTATAACATGCTTTAGTATTTATTTTATTTTTATGCCAGATTTCTATTTAATTTTTTTATAATAATGAAATTATGCCGAATTTTATATTTAATATGAAGAATACTATACACGCATATACATATATAAACGTAATTGTGGAACCTAATTTCTATTAAAAAGTTGCATCGGTGTACCCGTATTGTATCGTATTTGAATCCGTTCTTAAGTTATATGTAGTTAAGGAATAAGACTAATCCTGGTATTCCACTATTACTTAACTTACAACTCCTAATGTGATCACAAGCATAAAGATTACCAAAAAAATTCTAACCTACATTACAAAAAATAATCTGTGATTATAAATTCCTAAAAGGACATGGACTTGACTAAACTATTAGAACCACAAATTGACCCTACGACTGAATAACCTGAATTCAAACATAAACTCGTGATTAGAAACAAAAAAGTAATTAACCAAGATTTTGAGCATGCTGCGTGACTTCAGTCTTGGAGTAGTATATGAATAACCTCTTATAATCTTTAAAGGTCAATGCCTTTTTCCACCATCACCAATTCTCCTAAAGGATTATGTAATGAAATCAACTATAGAAATACAAAATATGAGAAGAAAAGATACTCTAGAAGCTAGAAAAAATACATGGGAAACTATCTCCACATTACACCAGTTACCGTACCTATTCCCTAAACTATTGGTAAATTGAAAAACATTAAACTCATTTTAGTAGTTGAAATAATAACGAAACAACCTTATGACTTTTTTAGCGGAGCAAGACAGTCTCTGCTACTCCAATGAATAATGTAACACCTACAAGAAGAGGCTAATGCTATCTTCTCCGTTGTACCTCCAACGTGAGAATTAGTGATTGAGTTTGCCATAAAATAACTTAAAGAAAAATGAGAGAAAGCTAGAAAGATATTATGAAAAAGATCCTTAAACCTGGCACACCTTTGAAGTATTTATGGTTGTTGGTGCTAATGTAACCCCCTAAGCTGTTATTATCCATGTGTTTAGTGTAATACGTCCACTTATTATGTGGTTTTTACCCACGTATTGAATGGTCAACTTTCATCCATTAAATGGTTAATGAGATTAGAAATAACTGTCGGGCGGTTGGGAGTCATAGATGTCGATCTAGCACAGCGGCAGTCGGGCTAGCATAGCAGTAGTTGAGCAATTGCTTTCACTTAGTTGGTCATCGTAATCCATTATTTATAACACGTAGCATTAATAACTCATCTACCTCTTGTCGATAGCTATCATTAAGAGGTATCATCATCATTCCTTTACGTCGCAAGAGTTTTTTTTACCCCATCACGTAATGATATTTGGTAGAATGTAAATGGTCAATTAAACCAAATGGCGGGGAGTCATAGGTCCGATAGGATTGGGCACTTGACAACCCATGAGTGAGCTCTAACTCTCTTGGGAAGAATTTTCCCCCAAATATAGCAAATCCCAAGCATCTCCTCCATTCATTTCATTCATAAGGTAATCTCCTCCTCCTTCACTCTTATCTTTCCTGAAATTCCTTTAATTTGTAAATTAATTCCATTTAGATGTATAAAGTAATTTTGTTGCCGTCTTCTAGTCAAATCTTATATTCATCTTATTGCACATCAAATGAGGACGAGAGCAAGTGACAATGAGAGATGAGAGAACTTCGACTGCCCGCGGCTTGGTCGATTGACGGGCCATCAACCAACGGTTCGCTAGTTGATCGACTGCAAGCCTGCTTATCGATCGATCGGCCATTCCCCTAAGGTCGATCGACCACTAGGCGCAGTGAATTGACCCCTTCGGGGTGGTGATAATCCAACATATTTTCACAATTCATTTATTTTTGTTTCGTGTTTTCCCAAAATCACATCGGTTCTTTCATATCCCCGAATTATAACTTTGAAATTGGGCAAAATCTAACGAGTCGGGTGGTAGTTCTTAATATTGCAAAGGGGCCTAGCTTTTACAATTCTCCAACCAAATTGAATCAATTGTACGATAAGTATATTCACATTAACAATTATGTATATAGAGCCCCTAGGTCCAAAGATCATATCCCCACAAGATTGCTATGTTAAAAAATTGTTTGGATGGGAGGTTTGAGGTTTCCTCTCCATCCTTTATTTATTTCAATCTTCAACGAATTTCATCTTTACCCCTACCAAGATAAATCCCAATGCGTGAAGGTCGACCGGCCCATCGAAAGATGGGTTGGCCGACTTTTCTCCTCTCATTTTCACTCACTCATACTCTCATTTGACGTGCAAGTAGATGAATCATGAATCTAAGATTTCTTGAGTAGAAGACGACAACAAAATCACTTTATACATCTAAATGAAATTAATTTACAAACTAAAGGAATTTCAAGAAAAATAAGACCGAAAGAAGAGGAAATTACCTTGAGAATGAAAAGAGTAGAAGAGATGCTTAGAGTTTGCAATATAAAGATGAGTAAACAAATGAAGAGTTCTCCCCTTTATATGGAGGAGACCTTTAGGCCACTCACAGATTACCAAGTGCCCAAACCTATGCAGTCCATGACTTCTTACCATTTGACCTAGTCGACCTATTTACGTTCTACCAAATGTCATTACGTGACGGGATAAGAAGAAGGTTTTGTGACGTAAATGAGTGAATATGCTATCTCTTAACAATAGCTATCAACAAGAGATGAAAGGACTAGTAATATTATGTTATATAAATAGTGGACTACAATGGCCAACAAAGCGAAAGTAATTGCTTGACAACCGCCATGCTAACTCGACTGTCGCTTGCTAGCATGACTGCTGCTATAGTAGCTCGACTATCTATGCTAGCCCTGATTGCTGCTATGTTAGACCAATTACTGCTATACTAGATCGACCACCATGAATCCCAACCATCGGATAGTTATCACTAATCGTATTAACCGTCTTGTAGGTAGAAGTTGACCATTCAATATGTGGGTAAGAACCACCTAGTGAGTGGACATGTTACACTGAACATGTGAATAATAACTACTTAGAGGTTACATGATATCAAGCATCTATAAATACTCCAAAATCGTGCTTGGTATGAGGATCTTTTTTTTTCCACAATATCTTTCTGGCTCTCTATCGTTTTTCTTCAAGTCATTTTTCATCAAACTCAATCACTAATTCTCATGCCCAATGTATAACGGGAGAGATAACCTCAACCTCTTCTTACAGGTGTTTCATTATTCATTAGAGTAACAAAGGCTATCTTGCTCCGCTCAGGAAATCGAAAGGTTGTCTCGTTATTATTTCAGTAGCATTGAAAGAAAATCCCAAAATTTAATCTTAACCAACAAAAACTCAAAAGTCCATCCACATTCTATCATTTCTTGACACAATATATGTTAATTGGTTTTACGAGTTTTTCTGTCACGCTTAAGAAACATTTTGGAAAACTGACCTCCAATTCTTATCGTGGAAGCATAATGTAAAACATAAATCAGGGGACATATGCTTGCTAGACTTGAGCACAAATTTTTAAGGCAATTAAGCTATAAGCAGTAGCATGGCTACATTTCATTTTGCAAATACTTTGCGAACAAAGCTAAGAACTTTGATTACTTCATTCTTTTGTTATTCAAACTGTAGTCAAGTGGAGGTAAGTTTTATGCTTTCATAATGTCATTTTTCTATACTTTCTTTCTATTAAACTACAAGTCATTATAATGGACGAGAAGGCATTCTCTATGGTAATAAATCACACGGTGCTGTTAGGATCACCTTAATTTCAAAGTGTCCAGGCAAAATCATAATGATGCTCTTAATTCTCATTATATGTAGTTATTAGGAATTTCTCTCCATGAACTTGCTTTGATACTGAACTACACAGAAACTCAGACAAAGTCTCAGAAAACCTTATTTCCTCATCCCATGTAGTTTCAAATTCCCTTTGCTTTCCATAGTCATCATAAAGAGACATATCAAAACATAAATCCCGCATCCAGTGTTCCAAATACCTCCGGACAAGAAAATGCAAAATCCCTAATTGAATATATCGCAATAAAGACTTGGAAAAACTAAAACCCTACTGAAGTAAGTACCTCAACAATGTTGCCGACTAAATAAGGGAGCTGTTTATTGAGCTTGATTTTCTCTTGATTCTCCTTTATCTTCTCCTTCAAGGGACCCAAATCCAGATTCGTTCTCTGCAACTCTTCCTAAAGAAATTAAAATGTATATCACGTGACAAGACAAAGTTATAATCTAATTTCTCACGCAGGAAGAGAGAGAGACAGAAAAACCTTGAGGATTCGGATTTCGTTGTCGAGAAGACGAGAGGCTCGAACAATGTCGTCAGTGGACATTGACGAGAGCTGGTCGTCTTCGAAGTTGCTGTCTTCTACCATAGGCGTCGCCATTTTTATCAACTCCGCCTGACCGTGTTCGTGTAGAGAAAGGGAACTTGGGAGAATTTGGGGAGAAATGATAGAAGAGCCTGGTTGTAGTATCGTGTTCACGAGGAAAGCTAGGCGCTTGATAAAGATTATTTTTTCTTTTTTATTTTTCCTCAAAAATATGTGAAAAATGAGAGGGTGCTCGGTAGAGATTAAAATCAGATTAAAATTGAAAAGTTAGTCGTTATTATTGACTTTTATTAGACGAGTAGGATCCAATAACGACTATATTTTCAATTTTAATTGCGCTTTGAGCTATACCGAGTGTACAATATAATTGATTCTCAAAAATCTCAAACAACAGTTGTGTGTTCACTCAAAACACAACTCAACAAAATCGGGAAGTCTTATCTATCCTCTCATCTCGAATGGATTTTCAAGGTGCAGGAAGTACCTAGACCTAGAATATTTTCATTTATCGATCATTTTCTTATGTATTTACTTTTTGAAATATGGTATAAATTTTAAAAATAAAAATAAAAAAGTTGAATTGGGATCATGTTCTGGTTCCCTCCTCGAATCCCTAATGGATCAAGACAATGCGGGGATATATATATAATTTTCTAAAAATTTTGAATGAAGTTGTTCAGGCCAAACTTGAGCTGCATGTCTCGTTAATCATTATAGGTGTAAATTCAAATGACATTGACTTTGATTTCGTCAAGCTCAACTACGAACAGATGCCCCTCATGAGAAGTGGTCGGCTGAAGTGGACTATCATTCTCATGTGTTAGCCTAACGCAAATCCAGCACAATCTAAGATGCCCTCCTCGAGAAGCCATTGTTTGGAACGCTCGAATAAAGTATCAAGTTATGGATGAATTTTATGTTACAAATATGCATATGGAGCTTTCGAGAGGACTTGTCAATAATGAATTGTTATACTATCATATATCATTAGTCGAGTCCTCTCGGAGTGCTACAAATATACCTTAGTTTAGTTTAACATTCATCGAGTTTTAAAATACCATCACACTAACGTACTTGACTGTGGATTGGAGAGCTCAATCCATATGAAAATTTGAGTTGCCCGTTCAATCTTGTCCTCAAATACCTCTAGTTTCTATGCATTAGGGTTGAATTATATTGTGCGACATCTGAAAACATATTTTCTTAAACAATGAGCTAACTCAACCCCAGCGAGTTTTTAAGAATCAAACTCAATTTTTAAATCTGTAAAATTGAAAATCGAAAATCGAAATTGAATCAAGTGCTACATTTTTGAACGATTATTAAATCTGTAACTAAAGCTTCCAATAAATCCCGAACCGATGCAATAAACCAGCAACAATGCCCCAAAACAATATTTCAGCAAAGATAACATAAAGTAGAATGCCCACTTTTCTTGAATGCCAAACATTGATGAAAATGTGCTTCTGTATCCAATATATCTGCAAAGATTGTTTTAAACAGTTGAATAATCAACGCTAAGAGAATGTAATAATTTCATATATGCATCAGAATATCAGAATGCAATTACACAAACTAGGCAACAACAGACGTTTATAACTTGAAAATTACCAGTGTATTATGTGGGTTATCGTAATACCACCCGTTGATGAATCCTGCGAAGATACCTTCGGCCGCCATTACATAAACAAGCATAGCATTCATACCAATCCATTCCAATGGCAGAAACATGTACCTCATATTCAAAACATCAACCTGCCAAAAAATAAAAAAGGAGAATGAATCTTTATCTGAAAAAGACTGGCATGGAGACTCTGATGTTGGAAAATTCCAACATATGAGGCCACACATGTATATATATATTAAAATGTGTGGTGCTATTTTTAAAGTTTAATCAATAAAATGTAGAGACTAGAGCGGTTATTTTAAATCGATGCGGGGTCAATTTAAAATAGCTGAAAGATAATAACTACATATTCAGTTATTATATCATGGGTCATGATTCCCAATTGAACGTGGGTTTTTCCATATCTCTGCATCTTCATCAACAGAGAAAATTCTAATTGGACTACGTATCAATTGGAAGATCATAACCCGTTCAAGTAATCACATCTATGGATCAAGATATACTTCCGCTTCTAATCTTCTCTTTGATTTCAACATGAAGGATTTATATGCACGTAAAAGGGTTTGATAGAAAATTTAACCCTTTTCAATTCCAACATCTGAAACCAGCTCAAACTACACTAAGATTGTAACGTAGAATTAGCGTATTTCAAAAGTTGAAAGTGTACCAGAATGTAGAAACCCGAGAATACTAATGCTGCTGCTCCAGACGTTACACAAACATAGCTGAAAGTGTACAACTGCTTATTTAAAGGAATAGCTGCAAGTAATCAAATTATACAAGGAAGAGTACTTAGAAAAAATCAATGCAGAAATTCTGTCCATTTAAGGTTCTTCAAACCTCACCATCCGTAAAATGAAGGATAATCCCTAAAATCAGAAGAGCAAGACCCGGAACAAGCCAATGTCGAAGTCTAGTTGAATGATCCTAAAATCATAGCATAAACAAGATTGCAGTGAGACCCTTATAAAATTTGTCAAAATCACAATGTTGGGCCAGCTAAAGAAAAACCTTCATGTGTACCAACACGTGTCCAAAATGGACTCCAATGATGGTGGAGAGAATGGCAGAAACTGAGCTGCAGTACGAAAGGAAACAAGAATAGATTTGTAAATAACTTTCTTAGTAGCTAAATCAAAGCAGTGCACTTTGTTCACTTAATGATGTGAAATTGAGTTAATAATCAATTAAGATCTTGTTTGATGTTTCACTGCATCGACTGATCATGGTTCATGCCTCTTATCCTATCCCTCACACTCCAATCTATCGAAGGAAGAAGCAGAGAATAGCATTTGAGGTTTCTATCACTCTAGGTAATGACCATTTCTAATTTTAAAATTGGTGTTTATGCTCTATAAACCCACCTCAGAATTCCTTCAGGTTCAAAAGGTGCATAGCACCAGGGTGGAGCATCACTCCTAAAAGGCCCCTCGTGAGGGGAATTCTTAGTGCAAGCCTGCACGTTTTGATATCATATAAGACAATTTCTGAACAGAAAAAGCAACGAAAGATCAAATAAATTGATAAAAGAAAATAATAGACAGAGAGGATAAATTCACAATAAAAAAAGCAATGAATGATCAAATAAATTGATAAAATAAAATAATAGATAGAGAGGATAAATACGCAATAAGATTACTCACTTTGGATCGCTTCCAAGCCGGATGTGGGTACATATGATTGATTCCAAGCACTTCTCTGTCTACATAACCTACTGCATTACAAGGAGGATCTAATCTTCCCCTCACATTACAAGCTACCTGAAAATCAAGAATTTATTGTCCCTTTATATTAGATAGTATTAAACAGTACTAACAAAGACAAAAAAGCTTAAATCTTGATTATTATATTGTAAAGTCCTATATGCCTAACATGCATTGATGGTCCAAGTTGTCAAGTTTAATTGGAATGATAAGACTTTGAATCTATAATTGAAACAGAGATTTTTTAACGTACAAGTACATGTCCAGCTAAAGTTCGAAAATGGCATCTATAGCTATAACCTAATGATTTACAAGAAACCCTCCCATACGCCATATGAAATTAGGAATTCAGAATAGCTTGATAAATGAGCACGAAAGAGCTTACAGTTAATTTTTTCCCAAACTCAGCACTATCAGTATTTTGCACAGTAAACTGCCAATCAGGAACATGAGTTCCATATAGTGTGGCCAAGTACACAATTAAAACACATGCTCCCGTGACCCTGAAAATTATAAAATATAGTCAACTTAAAAGTATCAAAATACTGTCACCAATATTAAAGAAGATCAAAAGTACACTCACCAATGCCAAAAATATAACTTGAATATAGAAAATCGTCTGGGTGATAGACTCTTTGCTTGGGTATTACTTGTCAAGATTTCTATTAGAGCCACAACGAAATAAGCAAGAGCTATTCTCTGGGAACACAAAATAAGTTTCTTACAAAAGTTCAACGAATTAAGATGAGCTTCCCAAATGTACAAGGTGAGGATAAACATTACCTGGAGAATTCCACACCACCTAATCATTTTCATGTCAACGCCATATGTTAGTTTATCAGGAGCATGTGAGAAACCTCCTATATTTTATAAGAAATCAAGTCAGCATTAGATTATTTTTCATTTTTATCTTCCTATGATATGGGAAGCCTCATGTTTACCTTTTTCTTTATTTTTTACATCTAGTGAAGCATCCTCATAAAACCATGTATTTAAGACAAGATATAAATGAAACACATGTGGCTCCGTCAATAACTTAAACTTTTAGATCAAGTGATTCAATATGGTATACAAATTTGTGGGTCCAAGTGTCACTGCACCCACTAGGGTTTGAAGATGAAAAATGACATTGCCTACATGTGAGACGATGTGTTGAAGACAATATTTAAATGATATACATATGGCCATTTTTAACCGGTAAAACTTTTAGATAAAGTGGTTCAATACAATGTACTTATGTGAAATGTAACTCAAGTACATTCCCCTAGAGTGTTGTCAAGATGTGATGAAAGGAATATGTGCATGTCTTAAACTTCCTATTTCTTATATTTGACTGCTACAAATGAGAAACACGGTGTCCCATAGGTTATTTATATATACAATTTCAGAAGAAAAATAAAAGATTATGAAGGATATAAAGCCAAAAAACTGACCTTGTAAAAGGAGGCCCCAGAAAAGCAGTTTGAGAGTTCTTAAAATCACTTTACTAATGGCCTTTAACCTATCTGGTATTCTCTATTCACAGAACAACCAAGAACCAATGCATGAAAATTAAAAAAATCAGAGTTTCAAAATCATATACCTAACGAAGGACATAAAACAAACCTTAAAAGCAAGTGCAATGGCCATCCCCACAATGAATAAAAAGAACGGCATCACAAAATCAGCAAGATTGCATCCATTCCATGGAGCATGCCCGATCATAGGCCACTCACCCCCAGCATCATCAACCAAAATCATTAACTGCAACATTAGAAATTATAACATAAATATAAATGAGACAGAAACAATGGAAAGAATATGGTAGTGAGACAAAATGAAATGAACGACGTTCCTCTTATATGCTATTATTATAAATATTATTTTACCATAGTGCTGTAATTATAACTATAGACGAAATATTCTTAAGCAGGACCAATGTAGTGAGAGAAAATGAAAACGAAGAACCTTTTAAAATTCTGTTACAAAAAGTCTTATTTTTTTAAAATCCGAAACAGATCTTCATAGAAGAAAAGAAGATGCTTTAAAAGCAACTATGGACTGAAAATCTTGGACCTATGGATGGCTCTACCTTCTGTATCATGCAAATGCAAAGTCTATCGTTATGAATGAAGACTTCTATTGAAGAATTCACTATGACAATTACAATGCCAAATATTAAATCAAATTAATAGGGAAAGAGACATAAGGATGTGCATTCACATCATACAGCAAATTCACCCATCCTCCTTCATCCCCAATTTTCCAGTATGTACTAGCTAGAATGTGTAGACGATTTGTACATGTTTGAACCAAGCACGTTGAACTTGACAAGATCTACATCAAGGATAACCTTGACTGTGGGAGTATAGAGGTTCAGATGAGTAAAATGCTGATGCTAATGGACCACTTTGTGCATTATTATCTAAGTTGGGCGTGTATGATATCCATGCACCAACGAGAGAGAGAGAGAGAGAGTTAATATGTATAGATGATTACTAATATAATGGTTGACATTGTTGCTAGTGTGATATCCATACATTAACTTAAGGGGGAGAGTTAAAATGTATAGATGATTTGTATTCCTTATTTAGATAGGAATTAATATAGTTTTTTTTTTTTCACTTCAATTCATCCATCTCGTCAAGATGGCCAACTCTCCAAATACACCCAATTTAGCTCGATACCAGCAACTTTAGCTAAAGGTTATTGTCAATAAAAGTGAGACTAACATTTTTCAATTCTTAGATGATAAGTTATTTTGACAAATGATTAAAGACGTTGCTATTCTTAGTCTACATCATCGAAACAAAACCGTCTGAAAAAAAATTTCCTCAGTAGTATTTTGGGCGTTATCAATTTAAACGAAGTCTAAAGTTAAAAAAGCTGAAGAATGAAAGATTACATACAGCAACTGTGAGACCTCTGAAAATATCGAGCGAAGCCACACGTTTGGTTTGAGTCTTCTTCTGCTCCCTTTCTCCTTTTTTTTCTTCCATTTTTGGAGGTTCAACAGCAAGACCCAAGTGCTGCTGCTGGGCATGACCTATATCTTCTTTGATATCCGCCATATTTGCTCTGTAGATTATAATTCGATACACCCACTAAACCAGAGAAGCAGGATTTGCATATTGACTTGATGAGATTCTTATGCAATTAATGCAAAGGAATCTCTCTCTCTCTCTCTGAAATATGGATGGGGGCTCCACTTACAAATAGAGACAATTCTTCTATTTGTATTGTAATGGCGAAGTTGTAATCTTGTGTCACTAGTTCGTTGAAATTAGAACAGATAATGGCTAATGCCAAATTTGAATCCACGAGATTTTTTTATGCACGAGATGATACCACCACGGGATATACTAAACCATTTTGTCAATGAATGTACAGTTCAAACATCGACCCCCAAAGGAAATCCATACTAAGATTTTGAAAAATTCTACTTGTATATCAAGATTTGTACATAAGGGTGTACATTTCCGTCACACGAGGGTGAGATTCACTTGGATATAATATTTTTTTATTCAAGCGGGTCATACCCCCATGTGAGGGGGTGTACACTCCAATGGGTGTACACCCCGATGTACCACTAGCAAAATCGTAATATTTTTGATGTCAGAAGAATTTGAATCCCGACGATGGAGACTAACTGTCCAACTTTTCTCATTTTATTACCATAGTACGAAGGGCCCACTTATTAAATTTATTTAGGACGTTTTCCGTAGAGATTAAAGGTGTGTTTGTGCCACATTATTGAAAATAAATTCTGTGTCAATTAAAGTAGCGCTCTAAAGATGGCTGCCAATTAACTTCCATACATTATAATGAACTGTGAACAATTGAAAACTAAATACAAAACTATATATTGTATTAATTTACAACACAGTTCAAACTTTGGAGTTAATCTAATAATAGACATTAGTTGTGTGCTTGGTAAAAATGACTAGATAGCACAGCCACTATTAAAGAAGAAAAATAAGTTAAGATTATGTACATCGTACTATCAAGTTCTATTGAATGCTTACGAAATATATTCCTAGTTGTGCGGTTTGTCCGTAACCATGAAAGAAAAGATCCAAAATGTTAAAGGTGCAACAATTTCAGAATAATTACACTTCATTCAAATTTAAATAAGCACTAGTCAAATGTAAAAGTAGCACGTTTTATTACTTTTAAGTCTTTAACAACCATTTATCTTATCTTACACGCCCGAGCCACTGGAAGAATAAACAAGATCTTTTCTCTGGCTCTGTACCTTGGTGCATATATCTTGCTGATAAAGGTGGCACTCCTCACCTATCATTGCCTCACAGCTTATAAAAAATAAGCCATGTCCATGGCCTCCACCTATCACCAAAATCCAATTCATAAAATAAGAACGGATTAGGATAACAAATGAAGTATCAGTTATGCTTAAATTAAAACGAAATAAGAAAAGAAACGAGCAAGTCTTTTTATGTTATGATAAATGATTCCGAACATAAATAGTTATGATTGTGTCTAAGGATTTCCAACATTCAAACTGGACTTCTACACGAGGAGCTTAAATCAACAGAAATGGCCACAAATGACACTGCATTTTTAATCACCAATGTGTCATATCTTGAGGCAATGAAAGTTCAGCAATTCAGTTTATGTTTTTCATTTGTTGATTATGGCGCAGATCTAATTTTTGCAAGCAAGAAGCACAAATGTTTCTTTTCTTTTCTTTTCTTTTTTTTCCCCGGGAAAAGAATGTGTGGTTGAGGGTTTCTTTCCAGGATTCCATATATATATATAATTATAATTTTCACCTAAAAGTGCGAACTATTGTTAAGTCTGTAGTTACTCCACCAACCATCACTCAATCTTTCAAGCCCAGTCGATTACCTCACAACAGGATTACAAAGAGATTAATGTAAATTTATACCTCTGTTGTCAGAATATTTGCTATCAGACATTCCCTTTCCTGTCCCTCCACCTTTGGCACCATCATCTACAGCATGACCAATTCCTTTTGATTGTCTCCAGCAGCACTGTCATCTCTACCTCTTCCTTTTTCCACCTCCAACTCCAAGTGGTTTTCTATCTGAAAATCAAATCAACGTACAAAAGAATTAGGAAGATAGCTAGCTTCTAAATAAATAGAAAACTAGCTATGTGGTACCAGAAACATATTTCTCACATCCATAATATAATCTTCTCTTCTTGACTTTTTCCTGAAAAGAGAAAAGCTTGAATATCGACAACCCATTAACTAAACAGCATGTGGGAATTCTCATTCTTCATTCTGCACCAATCATCGTCCCCGCGTATTGAAAATTGGCTTGGGTACATTGTCCAGCATCTAACAAGTTAAATCATGAATCATGTCGACAAACTCTAGACACAAACCACAAACATGTAATCTAACAGTGCTTAGCTCACACACTACATGCAAGCATGACAAATTCTTTTAGCCAGAGCAGATTGAAGAAAAATATAATATAATGAGTTTCAGGTTATGCAATAAGGGCTATTTGGCCACCCACAGATGAAGAGAAATATTATATGACGAATTTCAGATTATTCGTTGGAGAACTGACAGAAAATGTTAGTAGCATATAATACCTAAACGACTCTTTGTTTCGTCCTGAACTTTATCACTAACCTGGAAAAAAATTTGATAAAAAGAAAAAGAAATTACAACAAAAGTTTGGACGACATAAATATGAATACGTGAACAAAGGTGAATGGGGGTAGTAATACGGGCACATGCTCAACTTTCTGGAAAAATTAAAATATATTTCCATTGTCTTGTAACTATTGCTCCAATCAGCTCATTGAAGTCGGACACTTCATAAAAGCCGCATAGTAAATGTTAAAATCAAAAATAAAAAGATAAATGCTCAAACAAAATGCCCTGGTCAGCTAGGAACCAATCCCTGTTTTTATCGTCAGATAGATGCGCTTCTACCAAAGGGTCCCATTTGAGGCTTTAGGCAGTACACAGAAGCAGAGATAACAAAAAAGCCTCCAAATGACAATGTGAAAAACCTCAAAGGAAACACCTCCAGGAGCACATCAATGTCTGATTTGGCTAAGTTACATCATCCCAGAGCGAGCAAACAAGCAAGCAAATGAAGGAGAAAAACAGTGAGAGCTATAGGAAATCATAAGTTAGATCTCAAACCCAATTGAATTAAGTATTAGAAGATGATTTTATTTATTTATTTATTTTTTCCTTCAATGCGATGAGCTTTAAAATATTGTGACATTGTAGCTTAAAGAGCAAAGTGAACATTTGCAAATTAACTGTTAGCAGTGAATTATTCAGTCATCTCAACTTGATACCATTCGAACAGGAGAGAAAAGTTAAGAAATAAATCAGTAAATTAATATTTCTCAATAACGATTATATGGTTTTTTTTGTTAAGGCCATCACATTCAGAGCAAGTAGAAGCCTTAGTGAGCCGTCGTCGCCACCATCACCCAACAACCCCTCACCCAAAACAAAAACAAAGGAAAAAGAGTACAGCAAATGCCCCAAAATGCAGCTTACCGCATCTGGAACTCGGAGATTCTTAATAGTACTTCCTCAAATGTAACATTCCAGCATTTTCCAAAATCTATCCCCATCCTAAACCATATACAAAGCATACCTCATAAAATAGCTTAAACCTAAACATTTAAAAATAAAAATACTAATAATAATAACTTTATGTACCTAAATTACCTTCGATATACAGATAACTTCGCGGAGATTGAAATTCATCCAAGCATCACAATTCACCAATTCCAAATGCCCATTATAAATTTCTCCGACTTTTAGTTCTACCAACTGCTCGCGGCAGCTCGCCCCATAATGCGTTTTTGATACGTAGAAAAGTATAAAATCTCACATAGATAAAACAAATATGCATATGAATTTCAACCTACCTTTGGTTTCTCTAGATTACGATTCAAGGGGAAATAAGAAAATTATGCATAGTTCGAAAAATGGGGAAGCTATCCCTTGGAAAAATGACGTGTGATTGGTCTCTAGGGATTGTTAGGTCAAGGTTTAATAGCACAAAACGTCCTTATATTTAATATGTAGTGTGCAAAATGCCTCCGAGTTTCAAATGTTTACATTTTCACCCCATATTTCAACATTTCATTGCGAAAAAAAGTCATTTTCACATATTTTTAATAACAAAATGACCAATATACCCTTCTATATAGATAAAAAAAACAAAAAAAACAAAATAAAGAATAAATTGCAATCTTACTCATAAATTTTTAAAAAAATGCAAAGTTCGTTGCCTGCGAATCTGAAAATCGTCAAAAAGTCCACCTCTGACCACCCACATGATCGGAACTGTACACTGATCGATTGCCCATCACCAGAGGACGCCATCCATGTCAAAAATTCACCCCAAACATCATCACAGAATTTTGAATTTATCCCAAAAGTTACGCCAGTCGCGCAGTTCGCACAGCAGGTCCGAAAATCCCAAATTATGATTTCGTCCGGTTGACCCATGGTTGCGGGCCACCTAGGTTGCCTTCTCTTCCACATGGCACACCTAGCCCAATCATGTGTCTTCCTCAATTTCGTCCAGAACACATTGATGGATTCTTGATAAAATCATATCATCATTTATTTTTCTTCTCCAATTTCTTTTGACATATGTCTAAAGATAAGATTTTTAGATGTTCTAGGAGATGGGTTTTAGTTAAGAATGAGAAAAGATTTCTTGTGGTGGTGGTGGTGGTGGAGGAGGTGGCTGAGAGAGAGAGAGAGTTTTTATTTTTGTTTTGGTTATTTTTAAAATTTTAATAATTTATTTGGACTCATTTGCATTTTTTAAAAAATTTGGGAGTAAGATTACGATTTATTCTTTATTTTTATTTTGTTTTATTCTTGTTTTATCTATATAGAAGGCCATATTGGTTATTTTACGTTAAAAATAGGTGAAAATGACATTTTTCCGCAATGAAACGTTGAAATAGAGGTGAAAATGCAAAAATTTGAAGCATATGGATGTTTTGCACACTACATACCAAAGGTATGTACGTTTTATGCTATTAAGCCAATTTTCAATTACATACAAGTATTGGTACTTCAATTTTAAATAATTAGATGAGGGTATTATTATTGGTACATAGATAAGGGTATTTCCCTTTATTTAAATCATGCAACTACAATTTGATTTGATTTTATTTCAAGTAGAGTAAACCATTGCTAATGATTGTTAGTTCTTAATATAGAAGAAGTACAATTTAACGATGGCATCATTTTCTAACTGTCGATCATTGATTCGCATATAACAACATTGGATGGACTTCGTCAAAATCAAATCAAAATAGTTACACAATTGAACACATTTGAAAGATAGTTACCTAATGACATCAACTCAACGTATAACTACCTCGAATAAAGTTACGCCAAAATATAAACATTTTATTTAAATTATTTACAATTGAGGGAATCAAAACTCTAGATATATGACTTGTATTGACTTAGGAAACGATTAGTGCTATGCTTATCAAATCATGATACAATAACATAATTCTTGACATAATTTCATGTGACATCTTATCTTGAACTATATAAAATGCAATCAACTTTTACATTTAATCAACTCTTAGCAACTATTACTGTTTCAGGTAACAATGAAGTGCACATGCAATTGTGATTTATATATAATATAAATTTAGCAATGGATCTGTCTACATGGGTTCATCTAAATGCAATTAGATAATTTTATGTATCCTATGTTATCAATAAATCCATTGTCGTCCAGCGGTTAGGATATCTGGCTTTCACCCAGGAGACCCGGGTTCGATTCCCGGCAATGGAACTTTTTTCTTTTAATTTTTTTTTTTGTTCTGTCAAAATCTGCTTTCCAGTCCAAAAATTCGAAGTGAAGTAAATAATTCCATTTCTATTCATAAATCTTTATTCCTTTCACTTCCCAAAACAATCATATATCCGCAAGGTGATTTACACAATACAATTCAAACAAAAATAATAATAATAAATTAAAAGATTACCAAGAAAATCACATCTGTCAATCCTTGACACAAACTTAGAAATGGTAGAAAATTTTCAATAAAAGTTTTACAAAAAAAAAAAAAAAAGGAAGGCAAAAATGACTCACTCAAAGCATACAAAGTGAAAGTCAAAAATTCCTAGTATACAACACTGAAAATGAGAACGCATGGCAGAAGATTCATTCACTGCTTTCCAATCCCAAGTTCTTTTGAATGTCTCTTGTCAGGCTGAATTGCAGTGTGTTATGCCATGGGAACAATGTGCGCATAACCGAAAGCTTCCTTCAAAGGTCCTGCATTTCATAACAAAAAAGGAGCCTCGGAAAATTGCACACATGTTTGCATAAAAAGCCATACAGGATTAATCTACCATCAAATGGACAACTTATTTTCGACGTTGATCAATATAAAAAGTTACCTGTTTACTTAAAAGTGAACTTTATGAACCTAGGTAAAAATGCTCAAGAGGCTGTCGTTCCATATCATGTACTTTGGAAGTATAATGAGCATGCATCCAGTAACTGGATACATGTAAGCTATTTTAACAGGACTGTGGAAAAATAATGGAAATACACAAATATAACCACATGAAGAAAAATATTGATTTATGTTATATAGGTTTATAAGCAGTCTCATAGTTAACGATTTAACTGCATTTTACTTCAGAAATACAAAGATATTTCTCATCAACTTTATCCCAGGCATGTGTAGCAGAAAGAGTACCTTGAAAGTGGTGTCGGGCAATTTTAAATATGATGTCTTCCAATATAAACATTGTTAGTAAAGAAAATGCAGAAAAAAAA
>CAIGRH010182715.1:3114-13203 GCA_903798295.1 Fraxinus nigra | reverse complement strand
TTTATTACTTATCAACGAACCGTACACTTGCGGTGATTTAAATCCGAAACATATTTTCGTGAACAACACTAATGCCCATATTGATATTTTACCAGTTCATTATTCAAGGCAAATACATATCTGGCTATAACTTAATTTTGTGACTTCTTCTATGTGTCTTCTATGTTAATGAAGAGCAACTTGATTTTAGCTACCTAATTTTGAGTTATATAACAGAATAATTAAACTTGACCTTATGTTGATGGATTTCTATGCAATAGTGTCGGTGAATGATATAGTGAGTATTTGGTGTTGGCTACATTTTTATGGTCGATGGTATATAGATGATGACAAATAGAAATTTTTAAGAATTGTCTTTATGCTAGAAATTTTCAACACTTTCAACACTTACTAGCAATCCTAAATTTGATTCTATTAGATGCATATTATTTCTGCAAATTACAATAATCAAGATCACTGTATTATTCATTTATTAGTATATTATTTTGTAGAATTCACCTGTACGTTGTCGGCTCCAAAGGCTTCTCTAAGCAAAGCCCAAATCATAGTTTTCTTTCCCACTCCTGGCAGGCCTTCAAAAATGAAGTGACCGCATTCTTCTGCTTTAACCTGCCGTAGTGCAAAAATACCACTATAGGAACCCTTTTTGTTGTAGTGAAAAAGGTCAAAAACATAAGGAAGGTGAGAAATTTGCTTACCACATCTTGTAGCCAAAGTGCTGTTCTTCGATTGCATAGAAAATCTTGCAAATAAAAGGGCCTATAGTTGTCTGCCCATACATATTTTCTATCATTTTCCGTTCTCTTCGTTTCCTCATTTTTTAGGATGACCTCTTCAGTTTCTGAAGTTTGAGCTGCTGCTATAGGTGGTGTTTGTGCAAGTGGTGGTGGAGATGGTGGCAAAAGCAAGTCTTCTGTATTTTTTGATGATATCTGTGGTGGGGCATCTGCAGTTGCTGGAGTTTGCACTTCTTCCATAGGTGGTGTTTTTGCAGGTGGTGGTGGTATTTGTAGTGGTGGAGATGGTGGCAAAAGCAGGTCTTGTATAGTTTGTGATGATATTTGTGGTTGTGAAGCTGGCGAGGGAACGTTGGGTGGTATTTCTTGTTCTCTCTCACTCAAGGGCTTCTTATTTGATAAACCAGTAGCAACTTCGTTCCCGTTGGCAGTAAAACTGACTTTTTCCCGCTCTGATTCTGAATCATTTGTTGTTTTAGTTCTAACCTTTGTTATTATCACACCTGTAGCAGTTGCTTTCAAGGATGATGAATCGGAAGTCACAGGACGATTGTGTCTGGAGCTCTTACTCCAGAAAGAACTTGACGATGAAGAGGTTTTTTCATGGTTTTTCGTGGAATAGCAAGAAGTACTCCATTTTCGCACCTGGACTGCGAAACTCGATTTGGATGCAGAACTTACAAAAGTTGCTGCATGGCTTTCTCTTCCAGGACTGGACCCTGACAGCTTTTCTCTATTGATAACAAGTGAAAAATCTGTTAGGCCCTTGTAATAAGGGCTGCTTGTAGAGTACCTTGTCTCAAGAATTGCGTTTCTTCTATTGAGCTCTTGTAGATTCTCTTCAGTCAGCCCTGCATTCTTGGATGTCGGACTGCCTTTTATTTTGATAAAGTTGCCTAGTTTCTTCGGCCAGGCCGTCGCCAGGGAGCCGGCCGAGCGCACGGACTTGTGCACATCAGAGCGGGAAAGTGTGTGTCGACCGGGAGCGGAATTGGAAAGCGGAATTGGAGAGCTCGGCATTGAAGAACCAAATATCACGAGTGTTTGGTCTTGATCTTCCTATGCGAGGAGAAGAAAATTACAGATATGTTTGTAATATCATGTCAAGAGATTGTTCTTGCGGACGTTACTAAGATGGGAATATGAAAATATTTGACGTTGTGTACAATGATTTTGCAATTTCTTTAAGGGCCAATTGGTTTCACATTAAGGAGACAATGTTAATATTGCAGGCTGTCACAACATGATTAAACTACTCGACAATGTATCAAGAATAGACTTATTAGGCTTGCCTTTTCCTACTGCCAATTCCTTCACTATAATATGTTGATTAAGAGACAAGTTGATTGTATTATTCTTTAAATTACCTGATGATCATGATGTTTTTTAAGAATATATTCGACCCCACCATGTGCAAATTGGTTATTCGTAAACTTACCTCAAGATACAATAGAGTGCGGTTAAACTGTCAATTATCTGCAAAAACAGGTGTGTATTCGTCTTTATCATTATGGAGCGAACCATTTGTCCATCATCACCCATTGTCTACTGGTAAATATACAAAGTTATTTATCAAAATGATGTTTCATTTTATGAAGTAGAATATGTATTTCTTTGGACTATGGGTATGCTTTATCTCCCCGACGAAATTCAAAAACCACACCCATCCAATTCAATTGAGCTGCATCAAGGATTTTTCATTCTTTTCCTCACCTGGAATGTATCTCTCCATTTCTTTTCAGACGCATAAATGTTTGACAAGAGTACGTATGCACCATCTTCTTCTGGTTCTACCTTTACAGGCTTCTTCATTACTCTTTCTGCAAGGTTACGTTTCCCACGGATCCTGCGAGCTCCAAGCAACGATCCCAAATCTACACATCAGGCTTGATAGGCATGTTTTTGACAGACTCAGCATCAACCCTGCTCGACCCGCAAGGTTGTCCATGCAGCCATGGCGTTCGGTTTTAAGTTTTATGTTTTACAAATTAGACATTTCTGCAAAATGCTTATGGCCTTCGTCTACAAGTCCTGCAAAGACTGCATGCAGTCAGAACACCAATAAATGTCGAATTCACAACATCGCAGAGAATAGTTTAAGCACCATTTCCCCTTTCCCGTGCATGCTAACCCTCCAATGAAAGTGGTATATGTATAAAATTCTTTACAGGTGTCATCTATGCTTCCGCACTTCGCATACATGATACATATCAATAAGAGCATTGGCAATAAACCCGTCAACTTCAATTAGACTTTTTTTTTTGATAGGTATACAACTATTCCAAACATAACTAGGCTAATCAAAAGAAGAGATGTACAAACGATAGGAACTAAAGTCCCAAAGCCAAATACTCATAATGAATCCAAACATGCGGGTATAAACCGAACATAACCTTACACGTGTTTTAATTCGTCTTGCTATGCTATCTACTTGTGGACAAAGTTCTTCAAAAATCTTTCTATTACTTGCCGTCCAAATATGATATGTGATGCTAGCAAGCGCAAATCTTTTCGATTTACTTTGCCAAGATGTATCTCGGGCTTCTTTTTTGATCCACTTCAAAGCACTCAGGATTGTAGTCATCGATCTCTTAATCCCCATCCAAGCTTTAATCTTCATCCATATGCTAGATGTGAATAAGCATTCAAAAAATAGATGCTGTCCCGTTTCCACATGTGACCCACCACAAAAAAAAAAACACACACACACACACATTTTTTGTCAAGGTTAAGATGCGGCAACCTATCCTTAGCAAGTAGCTTCGACTAGGAGCCCAACCATAAGATAAAAGCATGTTTTAGAGGTCATAAAAGATCTCCAAACCTCCCTAGTCCAGAACCTTTTCTCTCCCTTCGGCCGAAAGTGCTCATAGGCCACCGAGACACAAAATTGCCCAGCACAATTTCAGTTTGATAGCACGTTCCCGGCAGCTTGGCCATTTCGATCATTCCTGCAATAATGTCCCTGATTTCAAACATTCTTTTGAGCAGCGAAGAATTGCTATTTCTTGTCGTGCACTCCAAAATATCCTTTCCTTGAAGGTATACTTGGTTAACCCATTTAACCCATAGTGTGTCCTTCTTTGCATGAATATTCCAAAGGGCTTTGGCAAGAAGGGCTGAATTCCAATTTTTGATATCTCTGAAACCAAGGCCTCCCTCCTCTTTCGGTAAGCAAATGGAACTCCATGCAACCAACGGTTTTTTAGCACCCCAAAGAAAATTTCGGCAGAGTTTAATAATCCTTGAAGCTACTGTAGATGGAATGGAGAATATAGAGAGCCAAAAACACTCCACACCTTATAGTACGGCTCTAACAAGTTCCGCCCTACCCCGCATAAGATAGTGGAGATCTTGTCCATGCACAAATGTAAGCTGCAAATTTATCAAGGAGCACTTCATATGAGCTAATTTTCAGTTTTTCGGCCGCAAGTGGAATTCCTAAATACCGAAACGGCATAGATCCTTTAGGAATATCAGTCATTGCAACAATATCCTCTAATTCTTGCCCATGAATACCCGCCGTATACAAGCTTGATTTGCTAGCATTCATTCTAAGTCCCGACGCATCTCCAAACTTTGAAAGACAATTCATCAAAATACTAACTGAAATAAAATCACCCCTTGCAAAAAGCATCTAATCGTCGACGAATGCCAAAATGCGTAATCTTTAACGGGCAACAGTAGAAATGCATTCCATAGTCCAACCAATGAACTTGGTAGGAAAATCCAAACCTTGGAGCACACTTTTGAGAAAATCCCAATTCACCGAATCAAATGCTTTCCTTAGATAGATTTTAAGAAAGCATCTCGGGGCAACTCTTTTTCGATTGTATTGTCTCAAAAGCTCTTGGGTTAGATGAATATTCTCGGTCATGCTTCTTTCCTCCAAAAATGCTACTTGTGCTTGATCAACAATAGATCCAAGTATAGGCCCCAATCAAGATGCAAGAATCTTGGTAATCACCTTATAAAATATATTACAACATGCAATTGGCCTATAGTCTCCCACGGAAGAAGAGTGATTTGTCTTAGGCACCAAGGTTTCACCATATGATTTATTTGCTCAAGTAGAGCGGAAGAGTAGAAAAACTCTTTGATAGCCCTCTTAAACTTGCATCCAACAATTTCCCATGCCTTGAGAAACAAGATATCCATCCGGGCACGGCGATTTGTCATCCCCAATACTAAACAAATTCCCTTTAATCTCTTGATCCATAACTTCATGAATGAGTAATGAAGCATGCTATTCCGTTAGAACGGGTCCATTCTTCACAACCTCAGCTTCAATAGGTTGAACAAGGCAACATTTTCCCAACAAGTCACTATAAAAGTAGATGAATTCATCAACCACTTCCTTTTGAGAAGAAGTATAGATCCCATCCCCTTTCAAAACGGTTGCAATATAGTTCCTCTTGTTATTTCTTTTTACCACTGAATGAAAGAACTTTGTGCACTTCTCACTATTTTTTTACATAAGTACGCTTAGCTTTTTGGTAGTATAACTTGTCTCCGCTTCACCAAGAATCATGGCCTCTTTCCCCAATCTAGCCACTTCGCATTGAAGATGAACATAAGTAGGATTACCTTGCAATTCCACTTGCATCTCTTTCAAAATTCTAGATGCCGATATGTGAGAAATGCTTATCATTGAGCCTCCTAAGTACTCCTTTAGGACTTTGCAACTTTTTACAAAGAGCAAATTGCTTCATACCAACCATGTCTTCATTCCAACAATCTTGTACAAGGCCAAGGAAATTTTCATGCTCCACCCACACTGAGACGACAATCCTCAAAGTCCTAATCTCATATGGGTAACATCCACTCCATTACACTTTTCATTTAACTTAAGCACGTTGTTAAAATCACCCTTAATCAACCACGACAATAAGCAATTGGCCCCAAGCTCCTTAATATTATTCCAAAAAGACCTATGAGCAACGATAATAGGGAATGCATATACAAAGCTAACTTGAAAGGAAATGGAAGTTACCTTGCATGTAATAATGCAATGGACGACTTGTGCCGTCATCTCCAATTCTGTCACATCCATCTTCAAGGGATCCCACAAGATAAAGATCCTACCGGCACAATGCATGATGAAGTTATTCACTTACAAATGTCCCGCAAACTTATTTCTAACACTCTTTTCAACTTAGTTGGCCCAAGTTTTGTCTCCAAATTTCCCATTACACCAATATTATGTGTTTTCAACTTTTCATCAACTGTCGAACCCCACTTAGCTTGAGGGGATGGTTAAATCCCCTAATGTTCCAAAAATTGATCTTCACGACGACGAAGCAAGGGAAATTTCATTCTTTTTATCTATCACCATCACACCCTTCCTTTTCTCATCTAGCTTTCCTTTAGGTTTTTCATTGCTTGTTGCCTTCGAAGTACTCCCATGGGAGTTAGTAGAACAATCTGCCCTTGAGACATCCAAGCGAGTGTTCACCTTTGCTGACACTAGAACTAGTGTTATTCGTCTTATCTTCTTCCTAGAGGTGGCAACAAGCCGAGCCGAGCCATTGCCCCCACGAGCTCGACTCGTTGCCCTTTGAGCCGAGCTTTTGCTCGACTCGTTGTTCGTGGGCGAGCTCGTCTCTCACGAGCCACGAGCCGAGCGGCTTGGCTCGTGAGATTTGAATTTTTTTTTGTAACTATCCTTAAAAAAAAACGAGCCCGGCCTGCTCGGCTCGTGCTCGGGCTCGTTTTTTGGCGAGCCCGAGCGGCTCGTGGGTCGCTACAGTACGAGCCGAGCGGGCGAGCCGACGAGCTACTCGGCTCGATTGCCACCTCTATGTAGGACAATATTTCTATTGGTACGAGGCATTTTGGGGTGAAACCNTTTGCTCGACTCGTTGTTCGTGGGCGAGCTCGTCTCTCACGAGCCACGAGCCGAGCGGCTTGGCTCGTGAGATTTGAATTTTTTTTTGTAACTATCCTTAAAAAAAAACGAGCCCGGCCTGCTCGGCTCGTGCTCGGGCTCGTTTTTTGGCGAGCCCGAGCGGCTCGTGGGTCGCTACAGTACGAGCCGAGCGGGCGAGCTGACGAGCTACTCGGCTTGATTGCCACCTCTACTTCTTCCCTTGCTGCATCCTTTTCTTCTTATTGACTACCTCAATGAATGAGACCTCATCCTGATCCATTAGGTGTCCTATATAGTTAGTATTCTGCTTTGTATGCAGCGCGTGTTGAGAATTGGCAACATACTGGTCTATCAATTCACCTGACTTAACTAGAATTTCCCGAGTACATTGTCGGGCATTCTGTCCAGCCAAGCCTGCCTGAACCAACATGTCTCCTGCAATCGGTCTAGCCGTATCTGCCTGAACCGAATAGTCCCCAGCAACCTGTCTAGTCGTGTCTGCCTGAACCAAGCTGTCCCCTATAATCTGTCCAGCTGCGTCTACCTTACCTGACCTTTTTTCCTAGCCACCAGTCCATGAGCACGAATCCACTTCCCCAATTTAAGTACCCCAATATTAGCACATGGATTGAGTAACCTTGTCTAGCTCAATCCATTTTCTCTTCATTTTGTGGAACACCCGTAATGCTTCATCATAATCTCCACTTTCTACCTGCCCCAAAATCATAGCATTCCAAGAAACCACATTTCGCACTGGCATTTGATTAAAAACCTTGCGTGCAAATTCAATATCACCTCATTTGAAATACATAAACATCAAAACTAACTTCTTGATTGCATATATGCTCGTGCAACTTCCTCCCCAAGCTCAAATCCCCCAATTTTGCGCACACAAAAATCACGATAGCCATCATCTCCTAATCAGATCGATATCCCTCTTCACACATATCAAAGAACACTTTAACCCATTCCTGCCATAACCCGTTATCCACATACAATTGAATCAAAATAGTCCAGGACACCAAGTCTCAGTGAGGACATTCATCATACACATTCTTAACATCTCAACGTGTTCATCACACACAAATCCATCACATACCCATTTTTTATCACGTTGGCATAAAGTATTTTCCTCTCTCTCAGCGCACAACTGGGCACATGCTTAGAGAACAAAAGGGTATATGTAGTTATCACCAAACACCTTTTTCAACCAATTCACAATACAAAATCAACGCAATTGAATAACTTTTCTTACTAAAAGGGTATAAATATAGCTGAAGTCTGTAAATTGTAATGTGCAAGAGAGATGGCCATGGGCTTGTTTTGATAATAAAACTGTGGATTTGTTTGAGCTTTTAAGCAGATTTGCAGGAGTTCTGGAAAAATGAAAAAATCTTGGGAACCATTACATGAATGGATGTGCAATTGTGTGAAACATGAAAGCATATCAATTATCATCATATGTGAAGAACAACCTTGCTACGAGTACATGTTTGTTTACTCGACCTCACCCCCTCCCTCTCATGGGGTTGGGTTGGATCTCACGTACCTCACCCCTCCATCACATGGGGTCAAGTCCCACGTTTCCCATCCCTGCCTCACATGGACGTCAGGTCCCACACATGGGATCGGGGTAGGTTCCACGTACCCCACCCCCTCCCTCACATGGGGTCGGGTCCCACGTACGTGGAACCCCGACCTCCATGTGAGAGAGAGGGTGGGGCTGGGTAATGGAACCCGACCCCATGTGAGGGAGGGGGTGGGGTTGGGTAAATCAAAGTGTACCCCAAAGGGTACAAATAACATAATTCATGTGAAGAATTTCATGTAAAACGATGACAATGGAATTATAATTTATAACTTATAAGCCTATAATAACTTTTTATTGCTTATAAATAATTTCGTAAAGAAAAAATACATAATTATCGTGATTTCAATTTACACCTTCAAATTTAAGAACTCGTGAAATTCTTAAAAAATCATATGATCACATTTGTGACCACTGGTGACCGTTTATTAATTAAATTGGTTCAGGTCACAATAGTGTACAATTTATGTCACGATTACATACTAATCAAAAATTATACAACTTCATAGTCACCAAGACACAAAATGTAATTACAATTACAAATTTAGTCACAAAAATTTAATTTCGAACAAACCGATAATATTGGATTGGGGCAAAAACCGACCAAACCCAACTCACGCCCACCCCTAACCACCACCACCTTCATCTTCAACTCCATCTCCAACTAAGCACACTTGCAGCACCACAACACCTGCATTACCACCTCACAACAAGAAATGCAGTTCCATCACCAGAGCCGCACCACAACCTCCACCACAACACCATCACCGCGCAAATCCGCAATCCACTACCTCCACCACAACACATCAGCACCATCGATATAACACCACCACATAGATCCACAACCCACCACACAAACAACATCCCGCCACAATTGATTCTAGCATCCGCTAATATTGTAACACCCCGAAAATTTTTAGAATAGAATTTAATTAGTTTATATGTCATATTTTTCTTTTTGAAAAGTTGAGGAACTAAAATGATATATGTATTAACTTCGATTTTGATCTAAGTTTTTAGATATTGTTAAAGGGACTAAAAGTATATCAATATGTGTCTCGTTGGATAGTTATTTGTATTAACTTCGATTTTGGACTACATTTTTTTGAACTTGTTAAAGCTACTAAAAGTATATCAATATGGGTCTCGTTGGATAGCTGGTAATTAATCATGTAAATTATGCTCGAGAAAAAGTTAATTCGGATAAGTTAGTATCAAGATATTGAAGTTCAAAGAAATTGTAATTTTTTATTTTTTATTTTATTTTAAAATCAAAGTAAATTGGAATGAAGATAGCCACGTGAATGGATGTGGGATGATTATTATTATTTTTAGAATTCTATTTATAGTTAAGTTGTCATCACTATCATGTGTTACGATTAGAACCACATTTTTGTTGTGATAAGTATTTTGTAAACATGTCACCTTGTGAATGGTTTACTAGAAATTCATTTTTTTTTATCAAATGTGATAAATACGATTTTCCATTAGAACTGCATCATGATTCAACCACTATATTTTTCAACTATAAATAGTGTGCAATTATCCCACAATTCACCACCAAAGAAATCTTACACGGCAACTTTCATATAAAGCAACTGTAAATTTCTAATATATTTTTTTTTTATCAAAAACTCGTTTGATCAATCAAGACAATATATTTTTTTGTGTAAGTGGTATGTTTCCACATACTTTTATATTCAATAATTTATGCATGAATTGTCAGTGAACCTTCGGAATGTGAACTCTTTTGGGTTCTTTATAATGAAATGTGAAATCTTTCGAGAATTCAAAATGAGAAATGATAGGTATCTCACTTGATCACCGATATACTCCATAAGAGAAGGGATATGAAGTGTTTAAATTGATTGTTATATAATTATGTATGGAAATTG
>CAIGRH010182704.1:0-18672 GCA_903798295.1 Fraxinus nigra | reverse complement strand
ACATAAAAATGATTTTTTTGAAAATAATAAATTCTATAAGCCTTTGTTTGATTTTGAATATTTGAGAGGTACTTCTCTCCCGCATAATTTCAACCACATTCTTAAAAAAAATATATCGTTTTTCATGTATTTTCATAAATTTTCCTTAATTTCTATCTATACATTTATATATATAAAAAAAAAAATCAATTTTCTAAAAAATTCTACATACCTAGATATACATGCTAGTAATATTTATAATTAATCCAATCATTAATAGCAAACTTAAATTTTAAAAGCTCAGCCAAACACGCTTTGATGTTGACTGCTTTGCTTTCTTGAGGAAAAACCGGCCAAAAAGGTTTTGGGAAAATGAGTAGAAAAAAACAACTGATTTCTCAGTGCCACAGTACTCAAGAAAACACCTTGGTGAAGATCATCATTTTTCTATGGCTATTCTCGTGCTGCTCAAATCCCAGTGATTTGGAGGTTTAAGAGTATTTTCTTTTGTAATTTATCTTTGTTGGGATTTAGTCAAATTCGGTATCTTTGTTTTTCTGTATTGGTGTAAGTAATGCTCTCTTTCAGTTCGGAATCTTTGTTTTTCTTCTTCACTATGGAGTGATTTTCTACCCAAGTTTGGAATTTCATTTTTTTTTCTCCCGTTTCCAATTACTGATATTTTTGTTGAGTTTGCTAATAAGGTTTTCTTTCCTTTTCTTCATATCCTTTTTTCCTGTTAAATTGTAATGGGATGTGCGTTTTACAGGGTTTCTTTCCTTTTTCTTTTTAGTTCTATGGGCTAATAATTCTTCTGCCTTATTTCTTTTCTTTGTTTGTTCTCTTGTACGGTAAGAGGTTGAGGAAAAGGTACTTCTGCATTCAGATTTGGCCAATCTCTTTAAATATGAAAGGTACAATAGTATATTGTTGCTCATTTTATTTGACCATGAAGTAGTTAATTTCTCCTAGCTGAACTAGTCTATTGTTGGTTTCTTGAATTTTCACATCTGCCTAAAATATAATATATGCGAACTATGATATATGTTATGGTTGGCATATATGTTTCTTATTTTGTCTTTCATTCTGCCATTTATTGGTCATACCAAAAGAAGAAAAGAGTAAAGTTGAAAAAAATAAGCTATTGAAGGATAATCAGAAGGCAAAACATGGATGGGTTATCCAGAATTTTCCCAGTTTAAATGTATCAAAGTTCGACACTGGGATATTTGAGGTCAACGGATGTAGATGGTATGCCGTAAGCCTCAATGTTAGAAATCAATATAATTGTTGCAATTCCCACGGCATGATGAGTTCTATATTGTTACTTACTGCAGGAGGTTACTCATTTTCCCAAAAGGAAATGGTGTTGATTATTTGTCTGTGTATCTTGATGTACCCGATCCTGATACCTTACCAGATGGGTGGAGTAGAATAGCCAAATACAATATAGATTTGGTAAACAAGATGGATAGCATGAAGACCGTCAAGAGAGGTACTTTTATATAGCCATTATGATGATACTGGAACTTTGGAATAAATTTGCTGTTTTACATTCATTCACTAAAAGAACTGAAAATCATCGTTGGACAGATGTATTGGATGCCACAAATGCTTCTGAACACATGTGATTGTGTATGTGGTTTGCATTTCTCAGTGTTGTGGAAATCATTGATGAAATTCTAGTTGCAGTATTTATGGAGAAGAGTTCTAGTGTAGAATGAGTATTGAGTTAGATAATTCTAGCGATAGACATCTGCAATGGGTAACTTGATCTCAACTTTTTCCTGTGTACTCTTTTTGATATGTAAGCCATTCATTCATTTACATAATTGAAAACTGTAATGATGTATCTTGGCTGGGTTACTTGATGCCAGCAATGTTAAGCATTGTCTAGTAGATGACATTGCTAGCTATAATCTTGCTTGTCCAGAACAATTGTTAATCTGATCTTAATCAGAGTTTCGGGGTGCTGATGTTGAAACATAATCTGAATTGCAATCTCTGTTATATCTATTTTGCACTTTTTCATGGGCTTAGATGCAGCAACTAAGCAGAGTGGACTCTGTTTTTCTACCATGCAGAAGCGGTATACGAATTCAAGGCAGGAAAAAGTTCTAATGGTTTCACCTCCTTTTTTCCTCTAAGTAAATTACTTGATAAAAAAGAGGGTTATCTTGTTAATGGCGAATGCAAAATTGACGTGGAGATCCATGTGCTTCATACTACTCCAGTTTCCCCAGATAAAGTAAGTTCAGTTAAAAATTTGTTCTATATCTGCTTTGCATGACTTGGTTCTATTTTGATATCTTACTGACTTGTAAGTTCAGCCTTTAGACTCTTCTGTTCCTGTTGATCCTCGCCTGAGTAGCTCCGTTGATTTAGATAATGCGGAATCTATTTACAACAAGGCCAAATCCTTTCTCATGTTGACATCAAAGGAATTGACCAGTTCTGTATCTGATGCTACATGTGCTGTGCCTTTGATTGAAGACAGCGCAAGTTTGGCAAAAGAACGATTTAACAAGCTGATTTCATTTCCTTTAGATAATTTGGTTGATCCCAAGCATGAAACTGCAATGATAGAGCATCTGCATATACTTGTCGACCACCTGTCTTTGTTCTCTGGTGAACAGGCCAAAGAAATTATGAGGTTGAAAGCTCTTTTCCCGACAATTATACAAGACTGGAGAGACTCGGTTCAAGTTAAGGCCAGTTGCCAGAGTTTGTTGTCTACTTTTGAGAAGACACAAAATTTGCTCAAAGGTTCAGTTAAAACTGAAGAGGGAATAAAGACTAAACTGGAGGAGTTGAAGATCAGAGAAAAGGAGCTGAAGGCGCAGTTAGAGGTACTTCAAAACGAAAGCGAACGACTCGAGAAGGAAAGACTTGAAGTATCGAAGCAGACGCAGCAAATTTATGCTCTTGCAGAGGAGCAGGCTGTCAAAATTAAAGGCAAAGAGATGGAAGTGGCTGGTGCAGAAAACAAATTAGAGGATTTGAAATCTAACTGGGCTTCTGTTAAATCTGTCTCGTTTAAGCATGAGATTTTTGGCTTCCAACATTTATTTGGGGGGAGACAGTTCATTTGCTGTTTTCTTGGTTTTTTTACCGCTTTTGTGTGTTACCTAATAATATTGTGTAACTAGCTGTGTGCTTCCATTGGAATTCTGGACTCTTATGGTCCGTTTGATTGCAATAATGGAATTTGAGTGGAAAGAAAACGAATTTTAGGGAATTGAATTGTCCAGAATTTGTCTTACCGTGAATTGTCAATTAATTGTGTTTGATTTGTATAATTTTCCACCTAGAGAATGTTGAAATTTAAAATTGAATAGTGTAAAGAAAAACAATGTACTTTGTGATAAGAAGTGTTTTTTTGGAATAGAAAATGCAAAAATTGAATAGGTAAAGAAAAATCATGTTTTAAAAATTGAATAATGTAAATAATGTTTTCTCCCTTGCCAAGAAAAGAAAAAAACTAACTATTTCAATTCCTCAGTTTTGTGGAATTAAGGGTCATGTGAGGCCAAGTGAGAATGAATTGTCGAGAAAATTTTTCCCATCAAACAAGCTAAAAGATGGAAAATGTGGGACAATTTACATCTTCCATGAAAAAATTTGGCCCATCAAACATGGCTTAGTTTTCAGAAAGCCAAATGCTCGTTTCTTAGCTGTGCTTCATTTGTGACTCCTTGTATTCTTCATCTTTTGTTTGTCATTTGTATTTTACAGTCGAAGGTGATAAACATATCATAATGTTCCTTACCTTTGGTATCTTATCGACAACAAAAAATGTAGCTGCTACCAACGAAAGGTGCAACTCACGTATATGTTAGGCAATTGAGCTGCATGACTCTCAAGTAGTTGAAATTTTTCTATGTAATTTGATACTTTGATGCGTGTTGTCCTCTTGAACTCATGTTAAATATGTAGGACTGAACACGAGTATAGATAAAATCTTAGGTCTTTTGACTGATATCAAGTTCACTTTAACGAACCGGAGAACATATTTTATGCACATAATAGAGGTGAAAAAACTTGATTAAGTGGTTAGTCTTAAGAATCATGCTACATAAACAAGTTCAGTTACATAATTTAAGAATGGGAGGACACATGACACAGTGTCGTTGTACAATTTGAAAAGAATATAAAAAAAATTGGTCACACACTCAGCACCAGTGTAAACCCTAGTCTAAATCCGTGTCTTCAGAGCCCGTTCAAGCAGCGTAATTCTGTTCTTAAAGTTGCTTTTAAAACTCAGAACAAAGTGTGGGCCTGGTACTTAGAGGAGTGTTGTCTGAACAGAAATTGAACGATTGACTGTGCATTTTTTTTTTTGGTGGCTTTTGGCTTTGCCTTTCCTTTTCCTTTTTCTATTATTTCTTATCATTATCACAAAAAATCCCATCAAACAAGCTCTGTACATTGATGTTCACTGCCTTACTTTATCGAGCAAAAGTTGAAAGGGTCGAGAAAATGAATGGAAAAAACAACCGATATCTCAGTGCCACAGTACTAAAAAAAATGACCTTTGGTGAAGATCATCTCTCTTGTTTGCCTAGAGTTGGGCAAATCCCTGTAGGTTTAAGGGTATTTTTTTTCCTTCTTTACCATGGAGTGATTTTCTACTCAAATTTGGAATTTCAGTTTTTTCTTCGCATCCCTTTAGCCTACTGAATTGTTCATCTCTTCTTGTGCAGCAAGAGATCGTGGAAAAGGCTAGTTCTGCTTTTTTAATATGGAAGGTAAAATAATAAATTCTTCTTCAGTTTAGTTTAATCATAAAGCAGTTAATTTCTCTTAAGCTGAACTAATTGCTGGTTTCTAAAATGAAATATGTGCTTCATATGTTCTTTTCCTTCTGCTTTTTACTGGTTATAGTGAAAGAAAAAAAGATCGAAGTAGTTGCAGAAAATAAGCCATTGAAGGATTATGAGAGGGCAAGACGTTCTTGGTCGATTGCGAAATTCACTACTTTAAATGTATCAAAGCATCAATCTAATCCATTTGAGATCAATGGATATACATGGTATGCGGTATGCCTCAATGTTGGAAATTATTATTACTGTTACAAATCTCATGGTGCGATGATTTCTACCTTCTTATTTCTGCAGGAGATTACTTATGTTCCCAAAAGGAAATGGTGTCGAATATTTGTCTTTGTATCTTGGTGTTCCTGATTCAGATAGCTTACCAGAGGGGTGGACTAGAACAGCCAAGTATAGTATCGAGCTGATAAACCAGATGGATAGCACGAAAACTATCACGAAAGGTACTTGTGTATACTCATTAGGATGATAATGGAACTTTGGAATCAATTTTCCGTTTTACATTCTGGGAAAAATTCTTCTGATGGCGAATTCTTAAATTTTCTTTGGAAGTTCAATAATGAATAATTCTTGCTTAATGTCACCGAAGAGTAGTGGATGATGCTTCTGAAGGCTTCAGATTAGCATAATTTATGCCTTGTTACTCGAACATAATCCGAGTTACAATCTCTGTTATTCTATGTTGTGTTTTTTCATAGGTCTAGACGCAGAAACTAAGCAGAGTTGCTCTTTTTTCACCATGCAGAAATAATACACCAATTCAGCGCACAAGAAAGCTATTGTGGCTTCACCTCCTTTTTTCCTCTTAGTAAATTATACGAAAAAAACAGTGGTTATCTTGTTAATGGCGGATGTGAAATTCAAGTGGAGATACATGTGATTCATGCTTCTCCAGTTTCCCCAGATAAAGTAAGTTCAGTTAAAAATTTGTTAGATCTTTACTTTTCATGACCTGGTTCTTTTTTTGATTTCTGACAATTTTTGCCTTCAGTCTTCTGATTCATCTGTTCCTGTTGATCGGAGTGTGAGTAACCCCGTTGATCTAGATGTTGTGGAATCCATATACAGCAAGGCCAAATCCTTCCTCGTGTCAGTATCGAAGGTATCAACCAGTGTAGTATCTGATCCTACGTGTGTAGTGCATTCGACAAAAGACAACTGTGCACGTTTGGCAAAACAACGGTTCAATGAGATGATTTTGTTGCCTTTAGATGATTTGGTCGATCCCGAGAACGAAACTATAATGATAGAGACTCTGTCTAAACTTGGCGATCACCTGAATTTGTTCTCCGATGAACAGGCCAAAGAAATTATGAGGTTGAAAGCTGTTTTCCCGACATCTATACAGGAGTGGAGAGACTCAGTCCAAGTTAAGGTCAGTTGCCAGCGTTTCTTGGCTACTTTTGAGAAGACAAAGAATTTGCTCGAAGGCTCAGTGAAAACGGAAGAGGTAATAAAGACTAAACTGGAAGAGTTGAAGATCAGAGAACAGGAGCTGAAGGTACAGTTGGAGGCACTTCAAAATGACAGCCAACGACTTGTGAAGGAAAGACTGGAAGTATCGAAGCAGACGCAGAAAATTCATGCCCTTGCAGAGGAGCAGGCTGGCAAAATTAAAGACAGAGAGATAGAAATGGCTGGTGCAGATAGCAAAATAGAGGATTTGAAATCTATCTGGGCTTCCATTAAATCTCTCTTCACTGAAGCTTGAGATTTTCGGCTCCCAACGTGTATGCTTTGGTGGGGAGATGGTTGATTTGCTCTTTTGTGTGATGTCTAATTAACTTTCTGTAACTAGTTGTGTGCTTCTTTTGGAATTCTGAACTCACGCTATTTTGCTCGTTTCTTAGGCAACTTTGTTTCAGGGTCTAACTGTCCCTTAAACCTTCAATGACGTGTTTGATATCTAGCACTCGATCTTATCTTTCGTGAGAAGAATCCAAATGAACCATTTTCTTGATTGCAATCGAGCATCAATTCTCATTTAGCAAGACAATAAAACAAGTCTATCAATACATCAATCTTGAATGAAAACAGAACAATTTCTCTCTATTGGGCAATTATGTCGTCTTGTGACAATATGTTTCTGTCTTGGCTACACTTTGGCTAAGTTTTGAAGGTATATTTCTGTATTTTTACTTATAAATAAATAAATTCTGCATAAAGCAAAATGAAAACAAAAATTACTTGTTCTCAAGTAACTGTAAAACATATTTGAAATTTCTTCTATAAGGAGAAATGCATTTGTACAATTAGTGGGTCCCACACTAATTAGTGTGGACTGTAAAATTTAAAGTCCACTAAACATTGTAAATGTAGCACAGAGGTTTTCTAATGTCAAGGCAAAACGTATAAATATATCTCTATTTTATGTTACTTCCTTTTGTTTTCTCAAACAGGCCCTGTTTCTTTTGTATTATATAAATTTATGTGATCATTTTGTATATTAATACACATTCTTGATTGCTAAACAAAATTGGTGATCATCTTAGGGTCGGTTTGCTAGCTATATTCTTGAGGAAAAGGCTAATTCTGCATTCAGATATTACGAAACTCTTTAAACATGGACGGTGTACTAGTATATATTGTTTCATATTATTGATTTTCCGGCTTAGCTATTTTCTTTTCCATTTTTGATGTCTTTAAGAAGTATTAGTTTTGTCTCTGTGAGAACAATGAGAATCTGTGTGATGAAGTTTTCTAAGTACTGTGTTATGAGTCCTAGCGTTGCCTAATGTTTGTTTTATTGATCATTATTCAAGTGCTTATTTTTGCGTACCAATTGCCACCAGGGCGAAGAACACTCTTTTTGTAGCTATAGTTTCTTTGTTAATTTGTGTTTATGGTTGTGATGCTTTGATTAGATATGTGACCATGGACATATCTTGGTTGTTTTTTGATCTTCTGCCATTTACTGGTTCTAGTGAAAGAAGAAATGGGTAAAGTTGCTGGAAATCAGCAATTGAAGGATCAGAAGCTGGCAAAACTTACATGGAAGATTGAGAATTTCACTAGTTTATATACTTCAAAGCTTTATTCTGAGATATTTGCGGTCATTAGATATAGATGGTATGCCTAAATATTGGAAATTTATTTTTGTTAGCAAATTCCCTGGTAACGAACTCTGTATCTTATTTCTGCAGGAGGTTGCTCGTGTACCCCAAACGAAATGGTGTCGATTATTTATCTGTATATCTTGACGTTCCTGATTCGCACAGCTTGCCATATGGATGGAGCAGAACAGCCAAGTTCTGAATATCTCTGATAAACCACAAGGATAGCAAAAAGACTATCAAGAAAGGTAAACAATAATGTACATTTTTTTTAAAGCCAAAAGCATTTCTGAAGTATAACTATTTTTTCACTACAGGAGTCTTCATCACCTTTGGGGCACCTCAATGAATGAGGAGGAGGAGTTTCTCCTTATGCAGGTACATCTTTATTAATTTAAGATCCTTTTGTCTAAAAAGAATCTGGAGTCTTTTACCAAGAAAATCACATTGTTTGTTTGTTTGTTTGGGTCTGTTTCTTACATGTCATTGAACGAATACAATTTACAATCTTTTTGGCCATCCAAAATGAGTCAGAACTCAATTCACTGCGCAAGAGACTTGACTTCTATGTTGGAAGAAAAAGAAAAGTTAGAAAGGTTACTGTTTATCATAATCACTTTTATTTTTAGCATGTATTATGCTTCCTTTTCTTCGAAATCCAGCTTAGGCTAAACGTCGCAGTCCAGCTGGTTAGTTTACCATCCTATCTTATGAAGATTGGACTTAAAATCTAAATATTTCTGCGAAATATGTTGGAATCTCTAAGTGCCGATGATTTATTTGTCTACAAAGATTTGTTTCCAAGTCCCATTATGTTATTTTGCCTTCACCATTAAAATATTTTTTTAAGCACGTTATAGACTTGTTAAAAGCTTGATGTTCATGCAAAACCCGTAAGTGTACGAGATCGTTGCAAGGAATTCGTGATTAGTTAAGAATTATCGTTCCACATGGAATAAATTTCAATCAAGTGTATTAGTTTTTATTCAGATTTAAAGTAAGCAAACAAAATAGAATTACGGTTGATAATTATTCTAAATTATTCTACGAAAGCTTGTAAAATTCAAGTGTTGTATTTACATGGAATGAATGTATTGGATTACAAATCCACTCAAATCCACCTATTATTATCTATTTCAATTCTCAATTATGTAGCTAGTATCATTCATGTATTCTTGAAAATTGATAAATCTATTGTAATTAATATTTTTTCAAGATAAATTAAATCTATTCTAAATTTCTAATCACGATCCGATCTATTCCTAGTTCGAATTCAAATGAATAGAACGCATTAAAATTTAGATTATCTCAAAATTTGCACACGTGATAAATATTATTCCTAATATCTATTGCACGCATGTTAATCTAGCAATGTTCTAGACCTATTGTGAGCCTCTTAGCACTACAATAAGCAACTATATATTTAATTGGCGATCAAGCAATCAAATAATAAAATTATGCATGCAAGATTAATCAAGAAAAAAAAGAAATTAACTAACTACTTGTCTTGAATTAAAAATAAATAAGAATATGTTTCATCTTCTTCCGATACATGAAAATAATTAGCCTAACATATTGTTATGTAAATTATTCAAAAAGACCTGGAAAAACATCATTTGGAATGAAAAACAATGAATGGAAAGTGAAAAATCAATTTTTTCTTCGTCTTTCTTCAATTCGAACTTTGAATTTTCAATCTCGTGGTAATTGCCTTTCAATCTCGTGCTAGTCTCTTTCTTGTGGTGAAAAATATTATTTGATATGTTGTATCTCCGGTTCACGCTGTTCTCCCTTCCAGAAAATAGGTTAAATTTGATCTTTATAAGAATTTAGATGAAACAAGGAAATTGAGCCGTTTAGGCCCAGAAATGGCCTGTGAGAGCGCGCGCCGTATAGTTCCTTGCGCGCGCGCCCCGTTTATTTATTTGGTTCTCGGTAGATAAAACTCATGCCCGTGCGCGGGCGAGAGAATTGGCGTGCGGAGGTTCTTCTCTGAACATGTTTCGATATTTTGGACATAACGTTATTTACAGGTATCCGATTGAGTTGATTCAAAATGCGTTGGAAAGATAATTTAAAGGGCTACAATCCTTCTTGAAATACAATTTTTCCAATTGGAACTTTTGCTATCCGAAAAATGGGTCTCAAGTTGAGGCTAAAAATCCATAGCATAACTTCTTCGGCTGAAAATTGATTTGTGAAAATATTTTTACTATATTTCGCTCGTTTGACGACCTCCAATTGCATCCAATTGATCCTTTATGATCTTCAATCATTGTTTTGTGCTCCCAATCAACTATTGGATGTACATTTTGATCTCCAAACTTTGGATTTCCTTTGTTTTCGCATGTTTTTCATTCATTTCTTCCAAATTCACCAATTTGCATTGAGTTCCACCTAACAAACATAATTAACACAAAATTAAGCTATAACTCATCCAAATCACTGGCCCAAATAAGTGTACAAAATACACTTATCACTTGAGACAGAGAAATATTAAATGAAGCCAAAGCAAAAGAAACACGGAAGGGACAAACCGAGCTTCCTTCTTTGACTAACAATCTAATGATGATCTCAAGATGAAACTGAGGGTCTTAATTGAGGATAACAATAAACTGATTGAATTGTTTGAAGGGGCTGTTGAAGACAACAGGAAAAATAGCAGTGGATCTCTAAATCCTCAAGAAGAAGCTAAAAATCACAACCATCACTGTGATGAGTTAGCTGAAGAGAAGGAACTTGAGTTGAAAGTGCTAGTTGAGAGTCTATAGCATCAACTCACGGAAATGCATGAAGAAAATGATAAGTTGTTGGGTCTTTTGAGAAGGCCACGCAAGAGAGGGATGAATTTAAAGGAGTTCTGCTTCTGGTCAACAGAAAAATAATAACGACAAAGGAGAATTCAAATGTCCAGAAGAACTTGTTAAAATAGATGGAGGCCAATGTCTCAGATCTGATGAATATTCTGGTTTAGAAGACGATAAATTTGAGAGGGAGGAAACAGGTTCCAATGGACCATATGTGCAAATCCTTGATAGAGAGCTTGCATTGGATGATCAACCTGAATCCAGCATTGAGGTGTTATTGACCGAAATTTGCTTCTATGAAGTAACCGTACAGGACGATTGTAGCCAATGCTTGAATGATTCACAAATAAGCAATTATTCTGACTCAAGTGAACCTGGTAGGCAATGTTTGGTAGAAGTTATAGAGAACTCTGAGTCAAGGCCAATTGAAGAGGACATAATGGAAACAGATGAGTTTATCAAATCCAAAAACCTTGAAGAAAGTAATATGATCCTGGAATCTAGTTTGCTGAAACTTAATGAAGAAGAGGTTTCCAGGACTGCTGGAACTAACATGGAGATGCAGGCAAAATTATCAAGCAGTATTCAGGTAAATGGTTATAAAGATCTAGATTCAATGAGAAAGAAGCTTGAAGAAGCACAAGAAAAGCTTTCAGACTGCACAAACAATAAGCATGTTTGGTTCACTTGAAAGAGCAATCCTAAATATTGATGCACTTTCAGGAGAGATTGAGAAACTCGGAAATGATATTCAGGAAAAACAACAGTTCCATGCATCACTCAAGCTTTTTCTTCACAGATTCAGGAGAGGAGATCGGGTTGACAAGAAATTATTAGCTTTAAAGTACTCCTTGGCAAGTTAGTTTTTCTTCTTCGGTTAGTTACTTTTGAACGACACGAAACTTTTGCAAGATCAAGGTTGTATGCTTCAGAATGTCATCTAAACCAAAGGAAAGAGGAATTGGCCCGTCATTATGTCTCGAGGAAGGAACTAATGGATGCTCATTTGAAGATTAAACAATTTGAAGTTGAATTGAAAAATAGCCTGGAAGACTTGAAATCACAAGTGGAGGAAGAAAACTGAAGACTGGAAAGTGGCAAGAGTCCTCTTTGCCATAGATATTGTCAAGAAAACAGCTGTTGACCTCTCACAGAGGAACTGGCAATTGAGCGGTAAAGCTACAGAGTTACTGGAGTCCGAAGAAGAGAAAACAAAGCTGCAAAATCAAATAAAGCAGACTCAAGAAAAGCTCGGGGTTGTGAAAAGGGAAGGTGAAGCTTTAAACAAGAAATTAGGCAAGGTGGAAAGTGATATGTAAGTCCTCAAAATGAAGGTACAAAAGTAAATGCAATCTGTACAAGAAATGGACTGCAAGCTTCAACAGATACAGGAGAAAAAGATGGTCTTCTTGGAAATCAAAGATGAAGGAAGAAATGAATTAGAAAGCACGATTCTTGAGTAGCATCAGAGCACGTTTGAAGGAGAATTAAAAGAGGAAGAGATATTGTGGACGAGGAACTGCAGATGGAATTGCAAAAAATCGTAGGGTTACAGAGAGCTTAAGCAGAAGCAACAAAGAGAAAGACACAGTTATTGGAGGCCATGTCATGCAGCAACTCATGTTTTTCTGATAAGGTAGAGGAGGATCTACATAATATACGAATATCGGTTATGGAACTAAATTCATTGCTTGATCAATAGACAGTTGATGCCTATGCTCAACCATGAACTCATTTCAACCTTGTGATCATGTACAAATTCATCACTATTTTTAGCAACCAATGATTCCTGGGATTTAAGAATTTATGGAAATAAAAAATAAAAAAATAAAAAAACCCGTTTATGAAAGTTGTGCACTAAGTGTTGTGAAAAAGGATGACAATAAAAGTAAAAGATAAACANAATTTCACTTACAAACCATATGTCATAAAATAACATATATATAGTCAGAAGAAGAAAAAAAACCCTAATACAATGGAAATACTCAAAATACCCTTGTGTGAATTTTCGTGTCAGGGGCTTCGCCCCCGAACCCCCACCTTACGGGCAGGGGGGCGCTGCCCCCCTGCAAGCTCACAACGGAGCTCGACCCACCAATTGTGCTTGGGTGTACAGTATAGTCAGGTTCCACACAACTCAACACTAAGAACCATGTCATTTTATCTTGACAGAAACATTACAGCGTGGAGTCTACGTGCTTCGTATTAATTAACAAAACATTAAATGAGGATGCTCTATGATCGATTGTTTCTACTGTTGAGTTTTTCACGATAAATTCAAGGACCGAGTGAGCTTTTCCAGGATTGATTATTTAACTTTTTGCAACAAGAATAATGTAATTTTTAAAACAAGAGGACGGTCTATAACCAATTATCTATATCGTCACAAAGACAATTAAAAGCATGCTACTTGCTATATATGTGTGGATATGTAAGTTCAAGATTATTTTTTTTAATGAATTTTCAAATTAGTTGTTTGTTTCGTATAATCCTATCAAAATCAGCACCTGGTAAAATCCATTTTTCAGAATAGATTTTGTGTGTGTGTATATATATATATATGGTAAAGTAAAGGACTTTAGTAGGCAAATTAGTAGGGAGGTAGGATTGGGACGAGTCAACCATTCTCACCCTCGTCCTGTCGGGTATTTTTGTTACCTTACCCTATCCTCATACCCGGTTAAAGTGGAACTGGGATGGGACGGGACGGGGCGGGGCGGGGCGCGTCCCCTACCTCATTTATCGTCCCATTTATTTATTTATTTATTTATTTTTTATTTTTTTACTTTTATTTTTATGTCTTTAGTTAGTAAATATTATTACTTTTTTACTAATTTGCTAAAAATACCTTATGTTCTCTTTAAAAATGATGATAAATTTATTATTTTTGTTCGGTAAAAAACCTAAATTTGAAATTAACTTTAAACTAGGTGGGGACTATGTTTCCCGTTCCCTTCCCATACCCGCTTCGGGGTAATGACCATCGCCTAGTTTACCCGATTAGGCAGGTAATCCCCGCTCCATTCAGGGCGGGCCCCACGTGTATCGGATTGAACAGATTTTTTTGTCATCTCTACAAATTAGAGAATATTTAAAGGAATGATGGATCTGAAGTTGATAAGAATGATAGATTCGGGGTTGAAAGTCTTGCCAAGATTACTTGAGGGGGCTTCCTGCAAAAATATTTCTCTGCTAATGGTCAAATTTGACTAGCTACAAATTTCATATATTCTTGACTTCTAGAAATTTCTCCAGTGGCTTAAAAGCCCTTCACAATGAGAAGATCATTAAGTACACCAAATATTCAGTTGTTTATATTAGATAAAAAAATAAAATAAAATGTATCGTTGGTATATTTTAATTTTCATCGTGTTTTAAAAAATTTCGACGAGATAGGATCAGAGTCAAGGCCGTCCAAGAATTGGATGAATACAAACTCAAATCCTTCTAGAAGTTCGAATTTGTAGCACATTAGAATTGGATGAATACAAACTCAAATCCTTCTAGAAGTTCGAATTTGTTGCAATGTGCTAGATAGGAAATTCAGTCCACCTACCAAAATGTTAAGCGTTCGTTCTCTTTGTGTTTCAATTTTTAGTTTTAAGTGTTCATTTTGAGATTATTGAAACGCATTCTTTTTGTTATTTTGAAAAATTATTTTAAAAAATAAGAAAATGAAAAACATGTTGAACCACATTATTTTGGAAAAATGTATTTTGAAATAGTAGATTGATGGAGAATATGTGGTTGAAAAAGAAGGAAAATTTATTGATGTGATGAAAAATATTATTTTATTGAAGAATTTGTGGTTGAAAATAATTAGAAGAATGAAAATGAAAATTTTAATGTGTACTAAACATGAGTTAATTTTGATTGTTTTTCACATTTTCAAGTTTTTGTTTGATTTTAACTGAAAACAGCCAAAACGATTTTTTGGCGTTTTTCGTTTTCTTTGTAAATTTTAAACTTGGTTTTGGAAATTCGTTAGTACATGCATTTTCAAAAATTGAAATTGAAAATGATCTGAAAATAGCAAAGAGAATGTGCCCTCAATATTCAAAACCCATTTTCATACTCATAATCTTCACTTTGGAGAGGGGAGGGGGGTGTTCAAGGCTTGGGGCTGGGTCAAGAGGGTGTACAAATTGGAAGGTCATAATGTTAAGCGTTTGTTCTCTTTGTGTTTCAATTTTTAGTTTTGACTGTTTATTTCGAGATTGTTGAAAACGCATTCCTTTTGTCATTTTGGAAAATTATTTTCAAAAATAAAAAAATGAAAAACGCGTTTACTTTCTATTTTAAGCCACATTATTTTAGAAGAATGTATTCTGAAATGGTAGATTGATGGAGAATATGTGGTTGAAAAAGAAGAAAAAGTTATTGATGTGATGAAAAATATGTGGTTGAAAATAATTAGAAGAATGAGAATGAAAATTTTAATGTGTACCAAACATGAGCTAATTTTGGCTATTTTCCACATTTTCAAAATTTGGTTTGATTTTAACCGAAAACAGCCAAAACGGTCACCATAACTTACCTAGAACGAATTTTACATCCCATTATGACGACTTCATACGTTCGAACCAGTAAAAGCGAGCCGTGAATCGGGCTGTGCCATGCCGAGTCCTTGCCTATTCGAATCGATTCATCAACTTTGACACCACTATCTTGGATTTACCTAGGGACATTGCTTTTGAGATACAACAAGAATCAGTACAGCAACTGTGTGAAAAGCCTTTCTTGATTCTTCTACGGGTATTGAACAATGAATCACAACGATCATTGCCAACGTTGAACTTAAAATTTACGGTGATTAGGGAGTCAAATATAGGTAGGGACCACAGCCTGTGGAAACAAATCCTTATTTTTCTTCTACAGGCTATTAACCAATAAAATAAATAAATAATTGTCCAGTCCCTCGCGGATGAATTAATTAATAATCGTTTAACACACGCTTTCAATATTTATTAATTTATTCAAATTCTAAATAAAATTGAAATTAGTGCAAAAAAGACAAAAAATTCTATAAATAAATATCTGGAATTAGTCATCTTTCTCTCTCACACAGACGCTCGAACGTTACTGTGTGTTTTGATTCCCAAAATTTATGTACATTACAGTTGAAGGTCAATGATTCTTCGTATAGTTCGATTGTTGGAGTAACTACGCCAGAGTCGACTCAGTAATTGTCAACAATTGCAGGGAAGATCGGGATAGAGTCGGCTATGGCGGCGGCGTCTTTGACGCGTAGGCAACCGCTGCTGATTACGTCAACTAAGATGAAGGACGGAAACAATCGGAACGATAAAACCGTAGGCCGCCGGGGAAGTAGAATGGGAGAGACGGCGGGGGAGTGCGCCGCCTTGTGCTGCTGTTGTCCATGCGCCATGATGCACCTATTGTTCCTCGCGATCTACAGGCTCCCCACGGGACTGTGCAAGAAGGCATGGAGAGAAAAGAAGAGGAAAGGATTACTCAAAAAGAAGAGGAAAAAAATTTCGTTAGAGGAAAAGGAAAATCAACGAACTCGATCACATATGAACATGTTTGGTATCGATTCTGATGATGATGATGATGAACCGACGTCAGACGGTGAAGATTATAGGAATAGTGAAAAAAACGACGCAGTTGATTGGGATAAGGAGATGTGGGAACGATTTGATGAGGGTGGATTTGGGAGAAGTGCTTCTCAAAGGGCTGAGATTGATTAATTGATTTTCTGTGCAGAAACACCTGAATTCACATATCCTCCAGTCCAGGTACGAAATTGAGATCAAACAATTGATTTTTCAACTTCTTTGGATTTTGGATTATCAAATCTACAATAGTTAAGCAATCAAAAATTGTAGGATTGAATGTGGAATCCATTGATTGAAGTAAAGAAGATACATTACATTAAGCCAATAAGCCATGGAATTGGAAAGATATTTGGGGTTGAAGAATTGATGGAGAAAGAAAACATAACTTGGTGATGATTGTTTGTGGGTAATGGCTTGATTTATCAATTTGCACTGGCATTTAGCTTCCAAGTGCGTAGAAATTGAGCAATGCTTTTTGCACACAGTCTTTATCGAATCAAAAATGGTTCATATAGCAGAGTCATCGACTGTAAATTCCTTAAGAATAGATTTTAATGTTAGCGTCTTGCGAATTGTGATGAATTTGTTAGTTAGAAACGAGTTCTTAATGTATAATTGTTAAACATTTGATGAATGAAGTGTCCACAACTTTGGCTTTCCTCCTCATTTCCTTTCATCATCAGATTGCATTTTCATGGCGTATAAAACATAGAAATATTGCCAAAATCCCTTCCTCAAATCGAATTTGAGGGAAGACCAATGAAACACGATTCTTGCACAAGTGGACGTGAAGAATAGGCCGACATCTGCAACTTTTTGGAAGAACAAAGGTTCAAACGAATGTAGACTGTCTACAAATTTCGTTTGTTTTGGTATCTTGAAAGAGTGTAGGGTTTTTCCATTCGATGTGTTAAATGGATTGAATTTGGTCTAATGTTATAATTGGGGGAGTGTAATTACATGCCACGACCAAGGGTGCTGCATATAAATTATAACAAGTTTTGAGGTAAAACTCAATTTTAAAAACTGTTAAAACTAACTCAAAGGAGACTTTAATTTCGGAATTTCAAGTGAAACTTTGAGGTTATATTTTTCACAATGTTAATTAGTGGCCAATGAATTTTAAAAAAAATGACGTCGATAGTTATCAAATCATTATATCATTCGTCACTCTGTCATCATCATTAAAAAAGTGAATAATGCTACTCATATGTAATGGAGTTACATAACGATTTAAATACAGATGATGTCATAAATTTTTTTAAAAGAGTATGAAATATTTTTTTTTTATTTGGTTAAAGAAATCATGACACAATCATATATAACCATGTCATGGGTATGCAAATCATTATATAAATCATTATGTACATATAGTACAATCGTAAAAAAATAGACAGAATGTATGATGAAGATAAAGAATATTCATACGTGACATCTTTGACCGTTTGTTTTTGACATGTCATAAATTTACCGTGGGTAGTCATTAAGCCCTTGTTTGAGCCAAATTAAAATTTTCATTTTCATTCTTATACTAATTTTCAACTACACATTTTTCATCAATCTACTATTTCAGAATACATTGTTTCAAAACGATGTGGCTCAAACACATCCTGACATTGTGAAAAGTACAATGGTCAATTGATAACATTGTGAAAAGCATAGTGGCCAACCAAAAGAATACTTTTAATCTTTATATTTAAATTACTTTTATTAAAAGGATATATTATTAACATTTTGATGTGTTGGTATATGTTTTTTACGCAAATCATATTTATTCATTAGTGTCACTTTTTTAATTTTCCAGGTCTTGAGTAAAGAAAGAACTATATTTTCATTTTTTACTTTTTTAGTTTTTTTTTTTAATTAATTATATATAATTTAAATTTTTAACAAATATAAACTTATCAATAAGTTTTTTAATTATATACTAAAATAAGTTGTTAAATATAAATATTTACTTTTTTACAATTCAGGTAAAATTTAGTTAAACAGTGTGTACTTTTTACAATTCAAGTATGATTTAATTAAAAAGTAGGATAAATTAGTTTTTGAAGATTTATGCACCTTTAATATTTATTATTAAGTAATGACCTATTATGTAATAAAATGACATGTTAATGTGATATATTCATCATTGCAATAGGTTGAAAACAAAATAAGTAAAACATGTATATAACATGTCAATTTATATTATTATAGTTTACTTCGAACAAATTAAATTGCAACTAATCGTAGAAAATTTAATTTTTTTGTATGATATTTTTAAGTATATCAACCTCATTATATATATATATATATAGCTGACTTTGACATGATTTTTGAGTGGGACCCGGTTGGCTATTTTGAAAGATGGAAGTTGATTTGTGTTCTCTTTCGTGAGTACATCGAAATCATATACTTACTTGCCAAAAATGATGTTCGG
>CAIGRH010182674.1:0-10498 GCA_903798295.1 Fraxinus nigra | reverse complement strand
GTCAATCCGTGGTGTTGATCTGGTCATTTCAGTCGGAGGTGATGGCACACTATTACAGGCAAGCCATTTCATGGATGATTCTGTACCAGTTCTAGGAGTGAATTCTGATCCTACCCAACAGGAAGAGGTCAGATCATTTCTTGGATTTCTGTGTTTATTTTTGAGTTTAGAGTGCTGCTTCTGGTAATAATTTCCAACCTTTGAACTTGCTAAAAAATATATAATTTTTTTTAGCTTCCCTTTGCCAAAGATGTTTGTCTTATTTACTTAGGTGGAAGAATTCGGTGAAGAATTTGATGCTACAAGGAGCACTGGTTATCTTTGTGCAGCAACAACCAACAACTTCGAACGAGTGAGACTACTACTTTAGCCATTACTTTTTCTTAGATAAGCTTGTGATTTTCCAACTCCTATTTAGTCCTTGATTCTGCTAGAAAAACTAGCAGCATATGTTGTCCATAGGTGTGTTTATTTCACTGGAGAACTTCTAGTGTTCCAAATATATGAGATTCAGATTTGCAGCCTTCATTAAATGGATAAATTAACTTTGTATATTCCAGCAAAAACACAAGTATTTGGAGCGATGAAGAAGGAAATTTCAAAAGATCTTTGGAACATAGCTATTCATCAGAAGTTAAGGACCTTAGTGTCATCAACTATTTGCTTATGAGATCGAAATGTTATACATACTTCTGATACTTTTAAAAATGTGCTGCATTTGTACGTTTCAGATCATTGGGAGGGATCCTTGAAATTTGAATAATTTTATGGAAAATAACATGCTACGAAGATGGAGAAAATAAATAAAATACTACCTGTCTTTCAAATTTTTTGAAAGGTGATGGTAAACATCTTTTGCGTTAGATTCCTGTGATCTATTGAAATTATTTTTTAATGGACCTAAGGGCTTATTAGATTCAACATTCTCATTCCCAAGTTACAGTTATCTATATATTTTAAGTACTTTCCACTCTCTATCAATCCTCTATTTTGTTGAATGATATATAAATAGAAGGAACCTTAAGAGAAACATAGAATGAGACTTCTCTTTCTCAAGTCTGTTACTTGTTACTTTATTTGGGATATAGATTGATTACACAGAAAACACGATGTCAACCGACAAATTTTAACTTGTCATAAACATTAATTTTTCTAATAACTTGCAGTCATGTCAAGATAAGAATGTATAATATTTATATCACTTCTCGATCCACATTAACTCAATTTAGAATAAGTAAATAAGGCAGCCACAATCTAGGACCGCCTAAACATTGACTTTCTTTGGGTGCACCTGACTGAACAATTTTTCCGGATGGAGTGCGAACTGATTGATTATTCATGAAGTTTCTCTGCAAATTTCAGTTTTTTAGCTAGCACAATAAATCATGCAGCCATGCATAACAAGGAATTTCCTTTTTTTGTCATTCTTGCTAACTCTTATGAAGCATAGCTCATTGATTTAAGCTTCTTTTTGTAGCTATTAGATGACATCCTTGAGAATCGCAGTGAACCTTCTGAAGTATCTAGGATGGCTATTAGTGTCAACTCAAAGCTGATTTCAAATTTTGCTCTAAATGACATTCTAGTCGCGCATCCATGTCCTGCAGCAGTTTCTCGATTCTCATTCGGGTAAGAAGATTTGCTGTACAACATGAAGAGTGGTATACTGCTCTAGTGCGTCACCACGAACTTACATAGTCTCGGTTGACATTCTTGTGTTATTACTTATTAGGATCAGGAAAGATGGAACATCTCAAACTTCTTTACTAAACTGTAAATCAAGTGGGTTTAGGGTCTCGACAGCTGCTGGATCAACAGCTGCAATGCTCTCGGCAGGTGGATTTACAATGCCCATCTTGTCCAAGGAACTCCAATATATGGTAAGGGAGCCCATTTCTCCGGGGACCAGTTCTCATTCGATGCACGGGATTGTGAAATTCGAAGATACAATGGATATTACTTGGTTTTGTAGAGAAGGAAACATATATATTGATGGTTCCCATGTCGTTCATTCTATTCAACATGGAGATACGATTGGGCTCTCTTCCAAGGCTCCAACGTTGAAAGTGTATTTGCCTAGCCACTTGTTATGACAATGTGTATCAATCTAAAAGGGATGGTTTTGGTAAATTATGATTTAGAAGCTACTATCATTTTATGAAGCATTCATTACAATCACTTCGGCTCAAGATTTGGACTGTCATTCTTTAATTACTTAATAATTAGATTATATATTTCAATTTAGACTACTGGTTGGGATATATTTTCATTTCTTATTTTGTGCATTAATGCATCGTTCATTTTACAGAATTTTTTTGTTATCCTTAAAAGGTGCTAATTGAGATCATGTCAGCAAACAATAAGCTACTTAAAAGTTAAATCTCGTTTATGTAATTCAAATTATTCGATGGAATTTTAAATTATTTACAAATTTTATTAATTTGAATTCAAAATGATAATTAAATCAGTGTTCATCAAATTATACTCTAGGTTAACACTTGCCCACCGAACAAAAAATGGTTCATCATTACTATCATACTATTTATTCACATGTTTACCCATTCATCATTCCTTCCAAATCCTTTAACAACCGCTAACATAAATTTCCACATGTGAGAGGGAAAACTAATTTGGCACGTTAACTATATTAACACACCATTCACTCAATTTATGGAGCACGCTATTTTCTAAATCCTCAAAATCAAAGCCCTAATTGAACACACAAAATCGTCTAAGTAGAAAAAAAAAACTCAATTGAAAAGCATGCTTCGTAAATTGAATGAAAGTTGTGTGTTTTAATACAAATGGACAAGTTAACGGTGTTGACGTGTCAAACCAGCTTTCTATGTCGCGTGTGAAATTTTTTGCTGGTTATGGCTAATGAATTTTAAAGGAATAATGAATGGGTAAACAAGTGAGTCAATGGGTAAGAAATGAGCAGTTTTTTTGTTGAGTGAGTAATAACATAGATATATAATTTTGATGAGAAGCGATTTAATTAATTACATGCCAACTCCTTTTCAAGATTCCTTGGCCAAGTATATTTCTTCTTCTATCTTCTCAATATATTACTACAATCAAACCCCAAAATTCATTTTTCAAATTAAGCAATAACCTAAAAACCCTAATGTCGAATCATGGGTTGATTACGGAGGATGCACCGAAAAGCTCTTTAATGGACGCCAAAATTCAATACCCCAAATTAGAAATCGACGGCTTTCAGACAAAAATTTGCCCTCCGAGGGTAACTTTCAACAAGGATCTTTCTCTTCTATAAAATATTTTTTAATTTGTTTTTTATATTTGACAAGTTAATTTTTTATTGATGGAATAAATGGATTGTGATTTTAACTCGTTGCGATTGAATAGGATTAATGGATATATTGATACATGAAGATTAGAGCTTTTCTATTTTTGTGATAAAACATTGTTTGGTTAGTTGAATGTTTAGTACTAACTGGTTGTTCTGAATTCCATGGTGAATTTTGCTTGTGCGCATATTATATAGGGAGTGAATGAAGTTTTAGACCATCGCTGGATTGTTTCTATTGATTGATTGCCAACTGAGCCATGAGTAATCTCCATTAATTGTTGTATGAAATAAGTTAGACATGAAGGGTGACGCAATGAACCAATGGGCTTCAACCATATATGCGGCATATGGATAACGTCAGATAGGTCAATGTTAATTCTGGAGGAATTGAGAATGGAAATGGCAAATTGGATTGCCTTTAATGCCTAGAAACACGTGGCATTATTTACTTTACCAATGGAAATTTTCTATAATGAATCAAATGTTCACCAAATGTTGTAACTATGGTGCAACTTAGAACAGAGACCAAGTGTCCACCTTTGGAAGTTGTTTGCCGTAGATGATTTGAGTTCAAAAGGTTATATAATGGTTTTGATTTTTGAAGTGGAGAGACAAAGGAATATTTGTTCAAGAAAATTTGGAGTGTAGAAAATGATAAAGACACATTGGGTGAATTGCAGTGAAAAACGTGCGTGTTATTAGAAAATAGGGAATTGCCCGTTAGAAGATGGAACTGTGAAACATAAAAGTACTTCATCATAGGCTATTTAACGCGTAACAGACTGATGCCCCCAAGGCAGTTTGATCACTATAATAAGATATTGATTCTCAAAAAGTTGAAGTTAGTATAATGTCAAAAGTAGGTGGATATGTAGTTAGTAAATATAAACATCAAAATTAAATATTTCTAAGGACACGTGGATCTATGCATCTATAGTCTTCATTTCAAATCTTTTCTATTTCCTGAGATGAGTGTTCATGCATAACGCATTATAATTAGCATAGTAATATTCTCACCCTCAGAGAGTGATTTCTATTGATGCGTCTGTATGAAGAAAATGGAATGGTGCTATACTGCTGAGGTTTTTCAAATAATTTTAAATTCCCAGTTACTGATATTCAGGTGTATGAAGGTGTTGATGAGCACGTGAGAGACTGTAACATGGAAGCATTAGAGAATTTTAAGCTCAAAGAGGATACACTTAGTAGAGATGAAGAAATGACTGTGGCTGCAGTGGACGATGAGGTGCAAAGAGATTTAGCTGCTGGAAATAAAAAGCTAAGAAAATATTTTTACTATGACACGCCACTTGCTGAGGATACAGGCATTTGGATACCTGTCTCTGTTCCACCAATGCTGGAAACTGAAAGAACAGAATGGAATAAGGATCTCTATTTCAACGGGGGCTACTTGCCTGATGGTGACATGGGTTGGAATGACTTTATTGGAGAAGATAAGGAGATGACTATGTGGGATGTGGTTCTTGACGTGTTACTGGCAGCCAGAGGAAAAATTAGTGCTCTCTCATCTGGTGACATTCATGGATATAGTATCTCCTGGATGCAAACCCATCTTCTAGAGGAAGCTTGGAAAGAGATGGCTCAAACTCTTACAGATGCTAACTTTGGTAAAATGAAGGAAATACTCGAATCTGAACCACCAAAATGGTTGCCAGACAGTTCTGCTTCTGCTTGCATGCTGTGTAATGTGCGTTTTCATCCTATCATGTGTTCTCGGCACCATTGCAGATTTTGTGGCGGGATTTTCTGCAATGGATGCTCAAGGGGAAGGAGTTTGTTGCCTGCAAAGTTCAGAACTGAAGACCCTCAACGAGTCTGTGATGCATGCTGTGTGCGGCTTGAGTCTGTTCAGTCATGCTTAATGGACCGAGTAAGTCGTGCTGCACAGTTACCAACTCATGATCTGACGGACCTAAGTACAATGAGATCATGGTTGAATTTTCCATGGGGCCAATCTATGGAATATGAAATATACAAGGCAGCAAACACCATTCGAGGTTATAATAAGGTATGCATTCCCCCCTCTCAATTTAGGGAGCTAATATTTCTTTTTCACCGTAAACTACTCATTTATTTAGAATGATTGCATTGCCTATTCTTCTCTTGAAACACATAACTATCAGGCTTATGAACCGAAAAAAATATCAAAGGGGACTTCTGTACTGCTCTATGCATATTGTTGTCTAGTATCTTAAATCCAATCTACGTAAGGCTTCGATACATTACGCAACCAAGAAAACTATACAGGTGCAGGTGCTATTCGAGAACAATCTGCCGGTTCTAGATTTATGAATTATTCTAGATAATACCTTGGAATAATTCATTGGTAGGATGGAAAGAATTAGGAGGGTTTTGCTTTCATTCATTGTTCGATGAGATATCTCTATCTGTGTCTCACACTTAGACAGGAATTGACAGCCTAATGAATGCCTTTTCAATTGTTTTTTGAGTGCCCCACCCCTCTCTCAATCTCTTTTTCTTATGATCTTTCATCTTTTTTTACATCACAAAAGCTTCTTAGTGCCAAAGATAGGGCACTCTCTTGTTATTGATGCTCTAGAGAGATCTTCCAGTAGAAATGGTGAAGACTGATGGCAGAGACCGAGAAAAGAAAGGAGAAAGGCAAGTGAATATGGGCATTTGTTCAATGGGAAAAATTAAAAAGATATAGCAGTTCTAGACCCATAGAAGTTTTGTCAAATCATAAAATTCATAATCGAAGAGAAGATGATTTGGTAAATTGGAGCAGAAACGTGGTAGCTCTGATTCACTTGTCTTCTGTTTCAGAGAACGGGTGAATTGAAGTTAAGGGAAATTCAGTTATTCAATCTGTGGAGCGCAGATATCAGCTACCTTTATGTATCTACCTAAATAAAACTGTGTTTCACCTGATTTTCAGCACGCGATTAGCAACTGTTATACCTAACTTTGAAGCTACAACATGTAATTAATATGCATTATTTCATTATTATATCACCATTTCAAGAGTTCTTATTTGTTGAGTTACAGCGTTGAAGTCCCTTTTGATCCTTTCTATACTTGCAAATGTTCATCGAGATTTTCTGTTAGCAAATAAAGTCCGCTTATGGGTAAGAACTCACGTGGTCTTTATTGTCAGGTTGGATCTCTGAAACCTGAGAAGTCCATACCAAATGCAATCCTCAAGGATGCTAAGGGCCTTGCTATTCTAACTGTTGCAAAGGTTGGCATGATGGTTACTTACAACATTGGGACAGGGTTAGTTGTTGTTCGTAGAGAGGATGGATCTTGGTCTCCACCATCTGCCGTTGCATCCTTCGGTTTGGGTTGGGGAGCACAGGTGAGTGCGTGTTTATGTACTTAACGTTTGTGCTGTTCCAAATACTTGTCTCTGAAGACATTACTAGCTCTTGCCTAATGTACTTGCACACACGATCTTAAACTTTATGTCTCAATTATTTTTCTTTGTTAATCCGTTTGATGCTTTTCACGAGGAATAAAATTAATTTTATGCTTTAGAATTTGAACCCCATATTTCAACTTGTTGTCAATATTTCCTATTGTTATGAAGTAAAATGATTAGTGGTAAAGACGAGGCTAAAGTAGCTCATAATAATACGGTTATCATGTCAATGAGATCGTGGAGATTGACAAAGATCGCGAAATTTGATGAAGATTATGACTTAACATAATTATGTATGTTGTATTTAGCATATTTAGGTTGATTACATCTACCATATTTGGATTAATACCATAGTTATATAAGATAAAACTCTTCCTATATAATGTAAGGAATTCCTAAAAGAAAGATAATTCAATTAAATGTTTGTCATAGTATTAGAGCTTACCTTGTAGACTTTATACTGAATCCTTGATTTTCTTTGGGCATAACTCAGCCACTCAGGTGTGGGTTTCTTGTAGGGTCCATGGTTGAGAGAATTTTTGTCAATGTGTGAATCTTGTGGTTGGTAGTCGATGGTTGACAGAATTTTTTATCAACGTGTGACTCTTGTGGTGGTTGATGGAATTTTTATTATCGTGCGACTCTTGTGGTTGTTGACGGTTAACAGAATTTTTGTCAATGCGTGACTTTTATGATGGTCAACGTGTGACTCTTCGGTGCATTGAGTTCTTTTGTAGGCGGTTCGTTGGGTCTTATTTTGGAAGGGTGGATTGTAGCTTGTGCATGTAGTTATTTTTGGACTGCCCATTGGAGTTGGACCTTTTGAGTTCTTTTGTACATTATTCAATAAATTGATGCTTCTTGATCATCGTGCATCAATTTGAGGGAGATGTCAATGAGATCATGAAGATTGACAAAAATCACGAAGATGAATGAAGATTGTGATTTAACATAATTGTGTATGTAATTGTATTTAACCAATTATATAATTGTATTTAGTATATTTAGGTTGATTACATCTACCATAATTAGATTGATACCATGGTTGTATAAGGTAAATGCTCTTCTTATATAATGTAAAGAATCCCTCGAGGAAAGATGATTCAGTCAAAAGTTTGTCATATCATCCCATTCAACAAATTCATCATGTAAGGTATAACTCTAAAAAGAGGAAAAGGCGAGCTACAAGAAAAATTTCCAGCTCCTACCATAGTCTTTGTCGATGTAGCAAATAGGCGAGAAAGGAGAATATCTTTTTTTCATTTTTTCCCAAAAAAAAATAAAAAATGGAGAAAGCGGTGGCCCTCCGCTAAAAAAATTCTTTTAGTACTATTCATTCATTATCTATGTTAAGCAGATCTTCTACGGATACAAGATATTTGATGCACAAACTCCCTTCTTTTTTTTATTCTGGATGAATACAAGGTATTGTTATGTACCAGAATGTTAGGCATTTGTATCTCTGTCGTGTGTACTTGTTATTGGTATCTATGTCTCGTGTACTGTTGTCTTTACAGGTTGGTGGGGAAGTGACAGATTTCATAATAGTGTTGAGAACAAATTCTGCCATCAAGACGTTTGGTGGAAACATTCATTTTTCAGTTGGAGCTGGTTGCAGTGCTGCTGTTGGTATTGTCGGAAGGGCCGCTGAAGCTGATTTACGAGCTGGTGATGGTGGTTTCACTTCTTGCTATACATACAGCTGCAGTAAAGGTATTTACTGAGTTATCTTTAGCATTGAAATTTTCGCCTAGGCCCCTGTTTGAGCCAACTTTTTTGAAAATGAGAATGAAAAATGTAGTCGTTATTGGGGCCCACACAAGAGATAGAAAATTTGAATTTAAATGTTGATGTGATGGATAACGGTCATATTTTTCATTTTAGTGAGGAAAAAATATGGCTCAAACGGGGCCAGTCAAAGTTCATAGTAATACGTTATACTAAATTATTGGGAAGATTTGGGAAGATTTGATGAGTATGTATCGCGGAAGCTCGCTTCAAGTGTCGTCAAAACGATATTTTTTGGGATCAGATTACGTTATCNCTTCTTGCTATACATACAGCTGCAGTAAAGGTATTTACTGAGTTATCTTTAGCATTGAAATTTTCGCCTAGGCCCCTGTTTGAGCCAACTTTTTTGAAAATGAGAATGAAAAATGTAGTCGTTATTGGGGCCCACACAAGAGATAGAAAATTTGAATTTAAATGTTGATGTGATGGATAACGGTCATATTTTTCATTTTAGTGAGGAAAAAATATGGCTCAAACGGGGCCTAGGAATCTAAAAATTGCTGATAATATAGGAGCAGTAGTCCAGTCTACATAATATCATGTCTGCTATTCTCAATGTGGCTATTATGTTTTTCATTTGTTATGATTCATTGAGTTATGATGGCCTCGGACAAAGCTAAAACTTGTTAAAGATTAATAATTTGATGACTTCAGATTGACACACAGCAAGAACCACCGCCCATTTTTTTTTGCCCTTTTTGGCAGATGCAAACCAATTTTATATTAAATCTGTTTCATTTTGATTCTCGTTTGTTGATCCATTTATGATATTATCATCAATTTGTTAATACATCATGGGACTGTAAAACATTCAACCAGGCAGAGTTGTTGCCTTGATATTTTGAATTTGTCCTAGAATAAAAATACAATTAATCAGCGTTAAATCTTGCTGCCCCGATACCTTTGAACCATTAAAATGACTGGATTATAAGGTATCGTGAAACTCGATATACAACATATAACGGAAAATTGTCTTTACAGGTGCATTTGTCGGTTGCTCCCTCGAAGGAAATATCGTAACAACAAGAAAACAAGTTAATTCCAGGTTTTACGGGAATTCATCCATTAGTTCATCAGAAATTCTTCTTGGTTCAATGCCTCGGCCTCCTGCAGCTTCCTTGCTCTATCACTCATTATCAGAATTATTTCAGAAGCATTAAAATTGACTGATATGGTAAATAATATTTCTTTCAATCCTCACATGAATGCTGTTAAGATTGAGAAATTATATTCTTGTGTATATTCTAATGTTGCCATAAATCCCTTTTCTATTCTTTGATCACGATCACGATCAAGAACCTGTAAAAATGGTTGTATATTATAAGGAAAATCGCAATTGAGAGAAGCACTTGGAAGTATATAGATTGCATGTTAATTCTTGGACGATGAAAACTGTTTATATTTTACTTTAGCTCAGATTGTCAATGGAAAAGATGTTGCTTCAAAGTTTGGTTACGAATTGAAGTTGATGAGCAAAATGTGACTGTATGAAGGAAGGATCATGTACAATTTGACGAGATTAGAAGATTTCCACTATTTAACACTGATTATATGATTATAATAATATGTTGGAAAATAATGTGTTTCTTTTTAGAAGTTATTAACTAAACGGATATTCAGATAATAATTTGGTTATGGATGGTGCAATTTTCCCATTTTCTGCTGTCTTGAAGGGTTGCGTCCACAAGGTGCAGGGTGATTAAGCCTCAATAATTTCGCCATCCCCCACCCCAATAGGGGGTCGTCAAGTGACGTTTTGTCAAAAAATTTGTCAAGGAATTATGTGCAAATAGCATGATTCTTAAGCATGGGGCATGTATTTTGTCCGTCGTTGATGCCCTGATATCAGTAAGAAATTTGTGGACATGTCGATGTCTCAGGTCTCGTTTGACTCTCATTATTTCAAATCATAATTTATCTCTCTTATTTTCAATCACGTACTTTTTTATAAAATAATTTTACACATAAATCGAAATTTTTTCCTTTTTTTT
>CAIGRH010182619.1:0-11278 GCA_903798295.1 Fraxinus nigra | reverse complement strand
GATCTAAAAATTATATAATTTGTGACCGTGAAAAAATATGTGACCAACTAATTTGGAAAACTGGGACTATGTGACCTATAATTTTTGAGTTGTGACCAATTAATTTTGAAATCTGTGACCAACGAATTAACTGTGACGTATAAAAATTATTATCCGTGATTGAAAAATAATGTGAATAATTAAATAGTAAATTTGTGACCATAATGGTCACCGGAATAATTGTCGGAATCGGACCAATAGCCGGAACGATCGTCGGAGAAGAGTGGTGGTCGGAATGGTAGCCGATAGGGGTGGTGCGGTGGGGTGGGTTAATTATATGATATTATATTAGAATTAAATATTTAAATAAAAATAAAAATAAAAAAAACATGATTTTTTATTTTTTCCCTTGAGATAAGATTTATTATTATTTATTGAAAGAAAAACATTGCACGAGAGGATCGCGTGGCCTAATGGATAAGGCGCTCGCCTCCGGAGCGGGAGATTGTGGGTTCGAGTCCCATCGCGATCGTTTATTTACTAATCATTTTTCTTTTACTTTTCCCTTTCATTTCCTGCAAAAAATTCACCTTTAAAGCTCACAAAGAAAATGGGATTTGCTGCTTCGACTTTTGTTTGAAATTCTAATCGGTACTAAACTAAAACGGGATAGAAATAATTTCCCGCCTGTATCTTTTCCATCTGAATTTCTTTTACGAGTAGAATATTTTTGAGTACAATATAGTAAAAAATTCGACAACTCATCTTCCTTCTTACTCTCCATCCTCTATGTATCTTTTATTGTCGTCGTAAAATCGTGAAGAAGACTAGACATGGAAGACAATTTTTGAATACATAAAAACAACGGTCAATTTTAACTAATTTTGAATTGATTCAACCAATTTAAGAAGTAATAAGGTCATCTACAATAACTATTTAATACATTTTACATTTCAAACGTATATTAAAATAAAATTAGAAAATTATATTTAAATACTGGATAAATAAAATTAAGCTAAAATTCTAATGAGGGTAACCAAACATAAAAAGATAGAAGAAAGAAATCATTGGAATTGGGACCGAGAAGTTTTCGAAATTTGTTGGCCCATCATCGGTGGTAAAGTAAGCCCCTAGTTTGACGACCACTATTTGAAAATTGTTGAGTTTTGATACCGATGAATTCCAGGTTATGACGTAAACGTTGGATTGAATTTCATATGCATGGTGATAAGAGAAATTGTTGCCAACAACCAAGTCAAAAGGTTCGACTCAAAAACAATTTGGACCGTTGGAAATATTTTAAAGAACTAATGTTGCTCACGATCTATATATATTATCTCTTGAAAGATTTTGAATCTTGACTCATTTAACCCTTTATTGGTCCAACATAAGCCTAACACATTTTCCAATAAAAATTAAAATTGATGACAACTTTAATTTTTCACGATGTTTCAATTTGTAATTGGATTGACAGTAAATTATACAATATAAATGGCTCAACTCCGAGACAAGTGAGGAGCCCTATAGTGACTTTGAGTTGAAATAATTGAACCGGGCTTACACTCATGATGTATATATATATTTTTTTTCATTCGTCTATGTATTTTGGAATTTAACGTGGGGACAACGAGGTCGACTATCCCATTATGATTTTAAAATTTTAGTTTTGTACGAGGAGAATTTTCAGTTGTTTCGAATTAGTCCTCAACTTGTAACATCTGTAGTAAATTTGTTCTCATCGTTTAAAAAGAACTTTTTATTCTTCAACATTTTGCTTCCTTTGCATATTTTTATATACGGTTAAATCAAAAATTGATTTGTTTTATGTTTTTGAAATAAAGTTTCGGAATAAAACTAATGATTTATTGCTCCCTTCAAATATTACCATCTACAAATTGTCGTCACAAAGAAGACAAGACTTTGAAGACAAATTTTTTAATCGATTTTTAGAAGAAGGCCGTTTTTTTATATTATATGCATGAAGGTCCTTTAAAAAAAAAATTAATATTAAACTAAAGTCTAAAATAGTTGTTGTGTAAGATAAATAATTAGGGTGACCAAACAGACGATAGAAGAAAGAAATTATCGAAATGCGGCCAAATTTTTAAACGGTTAATAGCCTCCTCAAATGAAAAATTAATTTGAGTGGGTTCACGGGCTTGGGCCGAAAGTTCTTGAAATTTGTGACATCATCGGCATTATACCATCCCACATCGGTGGCAAAGTGAAATATTATACAATTTAAATAACCAATTATAAGCACTAGAGTCAAACCACGAGATGGAGTGAATGAGTCATGATATCAAGTGTTTACTTGGTTCAGACCCAGGAAAGTCCCCGGGCCACGCACTGCAGAGATGCAGCCCCGGCAACGGGTGACCTTCAAGCTTGGGTGGCTGTTGCCTTGGTGCATGGGCTGAGACAAGTGTGGAGCCTTGAAAGCCTCCCATGCTGGAGTACTTTGGCCGATTGTTCACAGTTATTCACTTGGTCCAAGGATGGACTAACTGAACGGGGCTTACACTCTCGTGACGTCTAATTTTTTATTTACATCCCATCACTTTTATTTACTGCTTTATCCCGTCTATGCTACAGCATATCGATGGTAAACTCAATAAACTTAAAAAAAATCGCAATTTCAGTATTGGCCAAAATGCAAGAATATGCAGCTCTAATCCTACCCATCCTTTTCACGTCTAAAATATGTCGCTAGCATCTGAATTATGAATAGCCAAGAGAATTGGATTCAAGAGACACCTCTTCATCAAAAACTCGTTATTTGTACTCATCATTTCAACAAGAAAAGGCTGATTAAGACATTAAATCAACAGTAAAGTGAAACGTCCTCGTATACTAAACTTTTCTAGTTTACAAAAGTAGAAATGGAACATCAAGATAGATATAGGGTTAATAAAATGAATTAGAATCTTATCTATAATAATAAACCTTAGACGGCAACTGGAACAGCTTCATCAAGGGCAAGGACGCCGGGGAGCTCTTTGCCTTCCAAGAGCTCCAAACTGGCACCACCACCAGTCGATATGTGGCTCATCACATCGGCAACTCCAACTTTCTCTACAGCTGCAACGGAATCTCCACCTCCAATAATAGTTGTAACTCCCTTCCCACTAAGTTCAGCTAGCTTCTTTGCAACAGCCTGCAACCAAAATCGCATTCTCAATAAACGTCTAATTTTTACCCTATGCTTCTAGATTTAGGAACGCGGAAAAAGGATAATAAGGTAAGATTCGTGATTACCATCCTGGACAAAGCAGAACCATGTTTCAGGTGCAACATAGTTTATCTAAAAAAAACCTCCTAGTGGGTTAGAAACACTGCTAGTCACCAATCTTCAAGCGTTTATCGCAAACTGAACTTTCATTTTTAATTTAGACACTCTATCTACCGCGGTCTTTCAAGAATAATGGAAATGTCGACTTGTATGATGAAAATGATTATGTTGATTAAAAAGCACAGTTTTTCGCAATGGACACAACAAAATGAAATAGACATGCACACTATTTACGTGGACTGACATTTTGAAAAGATGAAAAAGTTCGGGTATTCCATACCTCTGTGCCAACGGCAAACTTATCAAATTCAAACACTCCCATTGGTCCGTTCCAAATAACAGTCTTTGTTGTTTCCAAGGCATCATTAAATGTTTTAATGGAATCTGGTCCAATATCCAATCCCATCCAGCCGTCTGGGATACCAGATGCCGGCACAATCTGCAATAACCAACAAACAATGTAGCCTTTAACTGTTAGCTTTGCATTAGAAAATCAAGACGCCTAGAATTCTATGAAACAAAAGTTCGATAAAATATTTCTGGAGGCAATTAAATTTCAACTTAAAATTTTGGCAGATATCTAAAGCGCTAGACCTTGCTATCTGCATCAGGAGCAAACTTGTCTGCGACAACAATGTCTGAAGGTAACAAGAGACTAACTCCTTTGGCTTTAGCCTTCTCAAGAAGCAATGTTGCAAGATCCAGCTTGTCTTCTTCCACAAGGGAAGATCCAACTGAAAGACCTTGTGCCTTGTAAAATGTGAAGATCATTCCTCCACCCAAAAGCAAGATATCACACTTCTCCAAAAGTGATTCAATCACTCCGATCTTAGAGGACACCTTTGAACCACCAACAATTGCTGCAAATGGCCTTTTAGGAGTAGATATCGCTCCTACAAGATAGTCCAGCTCCTAAAACAGCAAAATCAAAACTTCTTCAATTTGTAAAATGGTATTATGGTAGACCCAATAAACTATTGTTCAGTCATTGGCATAAATCAGGAGTAGAATAATCAAGAAAATCTAACCTTTTGTAAAAGGAAACCAGCAACTGAGGGCTTCAAGAATTTTGTAACTCCCTCGGTAGAGGCATGTGCTCTGTGTGCAGTGCCAAATGCATCGTTCACATATATATCAGCCAATGATGCGAGATTCTTTGCAAACTCAGGGTCATTCTTTTCTTCCTCTTTGTAAAACCTAACATTCTCAAGGAGAAGAACGCCACCATCAGGGAGTGAAGCCACCAACTTTTCAACCTCTGGACCAATGCAGTCATCAGCCTTCACAACCTATTCATTATACATCAAGGGGTAAAAGTTAAAACAGAATCCATTATTTTTGGTAGCCTTTGTAACGCATCATATATTACTCTATTCTGACACCCTTCATACTGTTTTTCCTTTACGGCACTTCTACCTCGAATTTTGACAAAGACATACCGAGACACCAAGCAGTTGAGATAGCCTGGGAACAAGGGGTGCAAGGCTGAATTTTGGAGTGACACCTTTTGGTCGTCCCTGAAAAGCCAGAAAAGAACAAGAGTTGACTGTGAAATCATACTCAAGCCAAAATATGCTGGCAAAAATATTAAAAAGACAAGCAAAAAAGGTGATACCTGACTGTAACTAGAAAATCAACGACGTAGGAAAATGGAATTTGAAAGAATTAACCACCATCATACACAGGAAACATTACCAAACATTACACATTACTTATTAGGAGATTTAATGCTGTACCATTCCAAGAATAATGTCCCAATTAGGAACTTTGCATAAATATATATAACAAACATTACATAATACTAATTAGGAGCTTTAATGGTGTACTATTCCCAGAATAATGTCCCAATTGGGAACTTTGCATAAGTATATATAAAATTTTACAAAACCAGTCATAATTCACCAATTTGATGCCAGATCGAAATCCAAACCGAACTTGATCACAGGCAACAGAATCAGAGCGAAGTTAACAAGTGCAGTTCTATCAAATCATTAGTCAAACAGTAAAGACCCAGATAGGAGAATGCATCGAAATGCAGAAATCCTTGGAAAAAATCAATCAGAAACAGTAATAATATAAGTCATCTGAATCAAATTATGAAAATTTGACTTACCAAATGGCTTGAAAGAATAACTTTAGCACCATTGCTAATCAAGTGCTTAATGGTGGGAACAGCAGCTCTAATCCTAGTATCATCAGTAATGTTCTGATTATCATCAAGTGGGACATTCAAATCAGCTCTAACAAACACCTTTTTACCCTTGAGGTCGGCAGCGGTGAGGTCTCCGACACTCTTCTTAGCCATGGAGGCTACGCCCCTCACGGGCTTGGCAGAAGAGCTCTTAAAAGATCGAAGCTTCGTGGCGACATGGTGGGCGAGAAGTGGGTCAGCAGCAGCTCCAGCGAAACCCAGGCCGCGAAGAGGGGTCTTTAGTAGGAAGCGAGTGCTGGAGGTGGCGGCCCTAGTGGCGGTTGATGAGATCTTTGGGATGGCACAGAAGGCTGGTGATGCTGCTGTTGAAGCCATTTTTGCTTACAGAGTCTCTCTCTCTATATCTCTTTGTTCTGTTGTGTGGAGTTGTAGAGAGAGAAAGAGCGGGTGATATGGAGATTGAGGTGGGGTTAGGGGAGTATTCGTGGACGTGGAGAATGAGGTGGAGAATTGGGATTTCTCTTATCGTTGAGCTGAGGTTGTAGATCTTCGATGATTTTGAAGCTCACTGTAAACATGGATGATGATTGGATGTTTTTTGGCTGCTTTCTATTTGTTTCTTTCTTTTGAATTTGATTTTTCGAAAGGTAACCTATTTTTGAAAATGAATTTCCAAAAACGAGTTTAAAATTTATAAAAAAATCGAAAATGTCAAAAATATTGTTTTGGGTGTTTTTAGTTAAAATCAAGCTAAAATTTTCAAAACGCATTTTTAGTGTTTTTGGTTAAACCACCAACAACTATCGTCATCGTCGCCTGCGCACACCACCTATACCACACCGTCGCCACTACTGCTCCACACCGTCGACGACGTCACAACCACAACAACAAAAGATGTCAGTGACACCACCGCCACAACCACAACGCCATTGACCCATAGTCAGAGCCACAACGCCATCTCGAGACGACAAAGATGACACCGACCCAAAACTACCGCACACAACCACGCCATCGACCCAAAACCATTTTGTATAGCCCAGGCACCACGCCACCGACCCAAAAACCATCGCACGCTACCATCGCGAGACGACGAGAGAGAGAGAACAAGTTTTTGGTGTTTTCATTTTTGAAAATAATTTTTTAAAGTGACAAAAATAACACATTTTCAATAATTTCAAAATGGACACTCAAAACACAAAACTCAAAATAAATTCAAAACGAAAAACTGGAATACGAAAAGAACGATCCCTTATTTTTCTACTGTTATTTTTAATCACTCAATAAAATATTCTACAAATAAATTTAAAAATTTTCTATATTTTTTAACCACACACTTTCCAAAAAATTCATATCTAAAATTATATTGTTCGAAAAAACTGACCAGCAATCAGGGCTATAGTTTATGCTTTTGCCTTTATGTTTTGTTTTTTCCTTTATTCTTGCATTATTGCCACAACTATTGGTAATTTCTTTTTAAAATGAAAAGACCAGGGGATATGTTTGATCTAGCTAAAAAAATTAATAAAAACATAAGTTAAAAAATTAATTTTAAGTATTCATTTTAGGAAGAATTGCAACTGCGGGTATCAAATCTTTCATTTTATCACGGATTTTATCCAAACTTTTTATTTTTGTCACCCACAATCTCATTCTTCCATTTTGTTGCTGTAAAAGGAAAGATAGATCAATTCCATCCATATGATCTTTAATTGACTAAAAAAATCGACTTTAATCAAATATAAAAAAGGATAAAATGATAACTTTACAATTTTAACATAAAATAATTTTAAAAAACAAAAATGAAGGAAATAAGTGTTTCATCTCCTTCCCAAACCACCCCAACCCTACCCTCCTACCCTATCATATTCCACCCCAACTAAACCAAACCAAATCAACCTATTACTGTCGCCTGACGCTACAGCCATCGCCCACCACATCATCTTCACTACATTCTCCTACGATATATGATTGAAATGAGTTTGAGAAAAAAAAAATGAATTTTAAAAAATGGGGCTCAAACTGACATGGGCTAAGAGTACAATGATTTTTGTACTCAAATTTTGACATTTTAATGGTCGAACTAACAATTTCGTTACAAAAGGATCTCAAGTGTACGTGTTGAATGGATTGAGAGTTCGGGTTCCAGAAATCAAAGATTCAGGACCTCATTGTAACAAGGTTCAAAAGTTCGGGACTCGAGTGCCATTTACCCAAAAGTTAAAATTTACAATATTTCGCGAGGGATTAAAATCGAGTCTGGCTTCAATTCGCACGGCGACGGTTGGGACCTTGGACATCTTCAATTGAACTAGCAGACGTACTGGCATTATAACCCTTTCAAAACCACAAAACTCCTCCTTGATCCTCCTCCGCTGGCTCTCCGCCTTCAGCCTCCCTTTCCACTAAACATACCTTGTTAAAGCTTTTTACACCGCTGAAATGAGCAGCTGGAGAAATGTCGTCCTCCGAATTGGTGAGAAGTGCAGACCATATTGTAAGTATTCCACCCCTACTTTCCTCTGAAACCCTAGTTTCTTTTTGAAATTCGCCACGAAGCTGCCATCTTGTTCATAAGGATTCAATTATTATTTTTTTCAAGTCTGCTTATTTACTGAAGTTAAGTGTGTTTAAATTGCATATGTAGGAGACATGCTTTGGCGCCGTTCGCCGTGAATTGGAGTACTCCGAGGACGATATTTTAGTGGTAAAATGTTTTACATGTCCGTTTTAATAGTATTCTGCATTCTACCTTAACCTTTTCGGCTCTGTATTTACTTCCATCACTCATGGGACCAGAATACGACTTTTTTGTCAGCATTAAGTACACAAAAGGATTATGGACTAAGAATAAGTTAGCCATCGAGTTTTGTTATCAGAGGGAAAGGTTTGTGAATCAAAGATGAAATGGTCACTTTGTTAATTGTCAAAGTAATTGTCAGAGGATATTGTATCGGAGCATCTCCAAAAGAATTTTTAAATACAAAATGCTCTTTTTTTTTTAATGAGCTAATGTTTAAAAATAAGTTTGGCTCTCCAAATTTAGAACTCTATGTTCTTAATGTACAATGATTGCATGTAATAAGTTGCATATTTCAATACTCTACTTCTTAAACTATTCAAAACACAGTTAAATTGATTTTGGCCATTCCGTATAAAAAATATGTTAAATAAAATACTAGGAGAAATCGATAAATGTTTCTTGAGAAAAGTAAAATGAAGACCCAAAATAGAGTGCATCGTTAGAGTTCAAAAAATTTAATGATGCTTTCTATGATGCATAAGATGCTTTTTATAAATAAAGAGTATCTTGGAGATACTTTTAATTGGCCTTATTATTGACTCAAATAGAAAATTATATGAAATATATTTAAACAAGCTACCTTGACCGGATCACACAACGTTAGTGGGGTGGTAAACTTTGCGGCTAGTCAAATTTTACATTTCATGTAATACACATGTTATTTCATGTCAAGTATGATGTAAAGACGATGGTGTTTTTGCAACATACTTAGCCAGCATTTCCCCTTCCTCTTCTTTAGTGAAAAACTTACTTTGTTATGCTGCAGTTCCTTCTCCATTGTGCCGAGCAATTGCCTCACAAGATACCTTTGTATGGGACATTGGTAGCGTAGATTTTCCTGTTTAATTAGTTTTTCCTTAAGTTTCTTTTTGTGCGTCTTTGTTTTTGCTCGGTATCAAATGTCAAGGTGGATCATGATGGATAAACTACTGAATGCATACTTTGCCAGAATCTATACAAGTAAAGGACTTATTAGAGAATTGATTCAAGCGTCTCAACTCTTTCTGCTTCATTACAGAATCTAACTCCTCACACCACTTGGTGTTCTGAGGTTTTGGGAAGCAAAAAATTGGGGTAGGCCAGTCAAAATTACTCTAATTCAATAGTTCATGTCAAAAAAATCTTTTTATTATGTAGGTAGGAGCTCAGAGTGGCAAAAATTATCTTGTTTTTAGTATCTGTGTAATTACTCTGTATTTACTGACTTCTATATGTACTACTTCACCATCAGCTCTTTGACTCTTTCTCTGACTTGGCTCAAGTTAAACGTTATTCTACCCTCCAATACTTATAGCTTGTTTGGTACAATTTAAAATTCAATTAAAATTGAAAATATAGCTGTTATTGGGTCTTACTCGTCTAATAAAAGTCAACAATAACAGTTAATTTTTCAATTTTAATCCCTACCGAACACGTCATTAACCAGACAATGGCTCCCGGCAATTGGGCCATAAATATTCTCAGTAACTGTAGTTTCTTAATGTTTTAAACACCACTGTTTCATGCTTTTTAATGCCTCTCTTGTTTTTTAACTTTTATTTTTAATAAAAAAAAAAAAAAGGAAGCTTGTATTGCTGTAGCACAAAACAAAGCACCCATGAATAAAAATTACAATAAGACTTTAGCAGGTTGTTCATCAATATAAAATTCAGAAATGTTAATATGGACAGTTTTTATTAGCTCCAAACGAATAGTTCATGTTGAAGTATGTTCTTCAGCCTGGAGAATGGAAACTTATATCATCGGTGCCTTCCTTCCCTCTCATCAAACTGCATCACCATATACTGTTTTGGAGAAAGAACGAAGAAGTGAAACTAGACAAATTGCAAAATAAAAATGCAGAAACTCAGGGTCGGTTTGAAAATGGATTTTGTGAAAAAAAAAAAAAAAATTATAAAAACATGAGAAGAAAATCTAAGAAATATTATAAATTTCCGTGCATATTTTATCGAGAAAATGCGTAATTGCTGGAGAAAAATAATCTTTAACAAACAGGACCTAGTACCTTTTCAATTTTGAACAAGTCTGGTCAAAATCCTATTCCCATTGTTCAAAAAATAATCTACCTTAGATTGAAGTCATCGAAGGGAAAAAGAAAAGGTTATGATTATTAAGAATATTATTGCGCCGGCGCGACCAACGACTCTCCGTCGTTAGCTTCGCTTCTGTACAGTTATAAACAGAAAGATCGTAATACTTCAGTTTTGGCATATAACTGAAAAATGGAGTCTCCATTTAAGGTGGATATGCTGAGAGGTAAAGTAGCTTTGTTGACAGGAGGCGGATCAGGAATTGGGTTCGAGATCTCAACGCAGTTCGGTAAACATGGAGCCTCAGTCGCCATCATGGGCCGCCGGAAGAACGTCATTGAAGACGCCGTATCAGCACTCCAATCTTTAGGAATTCCGGTAATTGCTTTCTCCTTTTTGGCATATAGTTCATTTTATATTCATATGAAATCATATTGTGCACTTAGTCCTATTATGCTATTTTTGCGGGCTGGTTTTGGAGAAGGGTTAGAAAAACTCGTGTTATTATTCTACATTAGACGATTACAATGAAAAACTGCCTTGGCAAGTTACATTGAGGCTTGTCTTCTAATTTGATTATGTTTATTATTGCTCTCGTGAGAAGGGATTAGGGCTTAATCCATAATATAATGTGCACTTAATTTTCAGGCTGTGGGGTTTGAAGGTGATGTAAGGAAACGGGAAGATGCAAGAAGAGTAGTGAAGGAAACTGTGAAGCATTTTGGAAAGCTCGACATTCTTGTTAATGCTGCTGCTGGAAATTTTCTTGTGTCAGCTGAGGATTTGTCTCCTAATGGCTTTAAAACAGGTTTTTTAGAATCTGCTAATCATCCCTCTGTTACTAAGGGCTAATTTATTCATTAGTTCATTGAGATCTTCAAATGACTGCTAACATAGTTATTACATTAAAAATGATGGATGACAATTATGGCCTCATCAGAGATCAGCCTTAATTTGTGACCATAATTGCTACTAGTGATGCAAGCAGGGGCGGAGCCAGGAATCGATCGTACGGGGGGCTAAAA
>CAIGRH010182587.1:0-10057 GCA_903798295.1 Fraxinus nigra | reverse complement strand
TTTTTTGGTTTTTGATTTAATTTTTTTGATTTTAGTTCTTTTTTATATGAAAAATAAAAAGTTACCATTTTGCCCTTTTAAAATTTGGTCAAACCTACTATTCTCGGTCAACTGGACGGAAACCGTTCATTTGGATTGTAAGTGCGAGTTTTGTTAAAGATTTGGTACTGTGGGTGGTACAAAACAAAAATTTGGGTAAAGTATGCAAAAATCTGAAATGTTTGGTAACGTGATTGCTATTTTCCCAATATTTTATCTGTACAGAAGTTAAAATGACTTTATCTAAATAGTTAGATAGGATTTAAGTTATGATGTTATCTACATTATGTAATTATGATATCGATACTCGTTATTTTGTTGCAAACTCCAAAAGCATGTCTAAAATTCCTATAAATCTATTATGTATGACTTGTCAAGTTAAAAATTAAAATTATGAAAACTATCTAACTCTTGCATTTCAAAAACTTGAAAATTGTATAATTGACTAATGGTATGAATTATTAAGTATATTATTTTATAATTTTAGATGTTCGACTTGTATTATTTTAATTATTAAATGATTAAGACTTTAAAATATTATTAAGCCCTTCTTTGATTTCCATTATTTTCAAAATGTATTTTTCCCTTTTTCTTTTATTTTCAAAATATTGATTAAAATTTCACATTCACATCCGCAACATTTCACATTTACATTCACTTCCTTTTTTATGTTATTAATTCCAATATTTTAAAAATCGACCCCGACCATCTATATAATTTATCAAATACCACATCAAGTAAGAATAATTTTTTGGACGATTATAGTCCTACCAAAATTCAATTATTTTAATAACACTCTGTTTTTCATTTTTCAACGTACATCTAATTTATAAATTATAATAAATACTATAATTAATTCTCAATTAACTAACATTCACATTCATAGGGTGTTTGGTGTAGATTAAAATTAATTTTTTTAGTAAATTGTGATAGAAATTTTTGAAATGTGTTGTCGAAAAGTTGCGGAATCCACGAAAGATATAGTTAATATTGATTGTTTGACTTTAACTTGGATTAAAATCGAATTTTAATCCGGACCAAACATGAGCTCATTTAATTAATATTAATTAGAATTTCACATTCACATTTATGTTCACGTCCATGTTCAGGTTATTAAATGTTTTAAAAATCGAACCGACCATCAACCCGAAAAAGAGAAAGGGCCAAATGTCAAAATGTTAAACGGGGATTGAATCGTGATTTTTTTTTTTTTAAAAAAACATACATTTACAAAAATTAAAAAAAAATACACATTTAATTTTTTTTAACTATACATTTACATAGGTTGAACCGGTTAAATTGATAACGGGTCACGAATTTTTCAAAAACTGATCGATTTTACGGGTTTTGAGATGAGATTTTAATTAGAGGTTTTATAAGTCTAAGTAAACCGATTTTGATTCCGATTCCAATTCCAGTTCCTGGATCGATCCAATTTTTAAAATACTAATTAATTCTTAATTAATTATCATTCACATTCGTTTAATCAATATTAATTAAAATTCCACATTTAAGAATACAGTTTATTATTCACATTTGCTCATTAATATCTAGTTTCACTTAATTGGAAATTAATTTATATTAATTTAATATAAACGAGTTATATCATTATTGTCATGTATATATTCCTTCACCTTAAATATAAATTAACTAACATCCACGTTAATTCACGTGTCGTATTTGCCATTCACCTTCATTTATATATTTAATTGTAATTATAATACTCACATTTAAGTATACATTTCACCATCGACATTCATGTATAATTACATTTATTTTTAAAGGCTTACATTTCTCTTATGTTTAGATCAACAGGATAAATGGAAGTCAAATATTACTTCGCAACACTTATAAAGTATTTCAAAATAACGTGCAACGCACGTTTAACTCTGACTAGAATATGCAAACGAAACAATGTCAACACCTCCCATCCCTTTGCATCATGGTCCAATATTTATGTTATATCGAGTATTAGGATCTTGGTACAACTTCCAACCATCTTGATAGAAGAATTGACGTAATCTCGACAAATATTTAAGAGATATAAAACTACGTATCAATAAAAAAAATTGTTGGAATCGACGGTGAGGAGCAATATTAACACCTCATTACATAAATATTGGTGTTAGTCATTAGCATTTTGTTATTTCCTACTATAAATTCATCTTGTTGCACAATTTGTTTAAATTGGATGCTATATAATTAACATTAACTCCTAACAAAAATTATAATCTAGATTTTTATTAAAATTAAAGTTAACAATTAATTTTAATCATATATTTCATGAAATTTATAACATTACAACAACACATTTTATTAAAATCTGCTAAAAATATGATTTTAATTTTCACAAAATAGTGGCCAAAAAACAATTTAAAAGAAAAAATAGAAAAAGAAAATATCATACCAAAATAACTTGGCGCGCAAAAACCCTCCGAATAACCCGACCCGTTTAGGGTTTTGCAAATTAGCTTATCCCCCTTCACTTTCCCTAACTCTGCACTTCCTTTTTCTTCTTTCAATTTCATGGCATGAGCCCATATTGCATTCGTTTCGGACCCCCGATAATCACTTCTCAACCAAAACCCGGATCCATGGCCATGAGTACCGGATTTCGCTTGCTCCGCTGCTGTGGCTCTCACCATCCTCTCAGCTTCTCCATGTCTCTCGGAGTCGGTGCTCCGACCCGGATGCTCCATAAACGGGTATCTGAGCTCAGGGTCCTCTCCGTCGTGGGCCCACATCATCAGAGTAGGTTCTCTGTAAAAGCTTCGAGGCGGAGGGAAGAGGAAATAGATGGAGACGATGGAAATGGGAGTGTAATGACTTTGAGCGATAGAGGTGGAAGTGGGGGCGGAGGTGATGGCAGGGTTGTAATTTCTGAGCTGCACAAGGAGGCCACTGAAGCTTACATGGCTTATGCCATGTCCGTGCTCCTGGGCCGAGCTTTGCCAGACGTTAGAGACGGGCTAAAGCCTGTCCACCGGAGAATACTGTGAGTAATTTATTTATTTTTAAGTATCTATTGTTCCTGAGACAATGTGAGAAAATTAATAAATGTTGGTACCCTAAATTATGGAGGTTCCAGAATCAATGGTTGGAGCAGGCCTGCAATAATGACTGTAAAGGAAAAATGGTGAAGAAATTGGGCAGAAGAGAATGTTTGGAGTTTTTTAAATCAGTTTTGAGATTAATCTATTTGTTTAAGGTGACCCCCCTGGCTCAATGTTTAACAAGAATAATAACAGTCCCATGTCTACCAGATTTACTCTATATGATAGTTAATCTATTATCATTCGTCTGTTGTACAATTTGTATTGTTTATAATCGTCCTTTTTGAACTTTTATATCACAACCAGACAAATATATGATGATATTTGTTATCTTGAACGGAAGTTCCAAACTCGAGCATTGGTCATAAACCTAAGCTGAAGAAGCGATTGTTCACGCTTGGCTCGACTTTTGGCAAGCCCATCTGGAACATGATAGAAATGGGGCATACATGGGCCGAGTTTGAGTAACTTGGACCTCTTGTATGCCATTAGCCCTTATTTATTAGCTTTGGGAAAGAGCTTCACTGATTAATTAAAAGCGAAAACTGAAACATTTTCAATCTTTGGTTAACCAAGATCAAAAGATCAAAAGGGCATTTATGGAGCAAATTTAAATACATATAGAACTGGTTGCTTCCCTTGTTTCCATACTCCATATATATTCTGATTAGTTCCCTACCCTTAAAATACAATTTGGGTAAATTAACTTTCTAGTATTGATACTAGTTCATCTGAGATCATTAGAACATCTAAATGCCATGTTGATTCAACAGAATTGTTCATTCTTCATGGATTGCCTACTTATAGGATATCATTTGACTGACATCATATTTGTGCATATATCATTCTTTACTAGTTTTTTCTGCATGTAGTTGTGTGCAGCTTATGTCTTCGATCTGTATGCAACCATGCATCGCGATGTTGAAACCTGACTTCTGACTGGAGTTATAACTATCTTCTATTTATTTTGAACAGATATGCTATGCATGAATTGGGGCTTTCCTCGAGGAAACCTCACAAGAAATGTGCAAGAGTTGTTGGCGAGGTTGTATTTAATCTATATTGAGTTTGTTTCTCTTGCTATATTGATATTTACGAGCCATGATGCATTTTTATCATCATTGTGTTTGTTTTCCCTTTCTGAATTTCCCTTTTGTTTTGCTTGCTTTAATTGCAGGTGCTTGGTAAATTCCATCCTCATGGAGACAATGCTGTGTACGATTCGCTGGTTCGAATGGCTCAGGTACTATTCCAGTTTGAACGATTTCATAATTGACTGAATCGGATCTTTACCCAATATAAGAAGCAATTGTTTAAGATCTTGATAGTTCAAAAGCAGATAATTATAGATTTTGTGAAATTGTTCCTTGTCGATTTTATGAATTCAGTTTACTATCAATATCCTCAAGTATAATAAATACGGTATTTGGGGGAGAAGGCCTGATTTTTTGCAGTCTTGTTAACATCTGTATATGCCTTTTCACTTCCATGTCAAATTGATGAATTATTTGTTATCACAAGAGAACCAGAAGAATGTAATCTCCTACTTCTCTCTCTCTCTCTCTCTCTTTTTTTTTCCTCTGTTGTGGTTGGGTGATGGATTTCGGTCATTTGTTATTCTCTGCAATTTTAATCCACACTTCTCAGGATTTCTCCTTGCGCTTCCCACTCATTCAAGGGCATGGGAATTTTGGTTCAATTGATGCAGATCCTCCCGCAGCAATGCGTTACACAGAATGCAGACTGAGGGTAGGTTAATATAAATTCTTTCTATTGGCTGTGTTAATGCTAATCTTTTGATACTTGTCCGTCAAAACTTTATTGCTTAGAAAGATGAAAAGTGGTGCAGGGGAAGCAATTACACAGGTGTACAACAAGATAACTGAAGTGAAAGAGCAATAATTTTGAAAACAAATAGGCTTATAGGATTTAGGAAGATTCAAGGCAGCTCCAAATATATTTTACTGAAAAAGATGATAATGTATCTATTTTGCCCTCATTGAGGAAAAGACAAAAATATCACCAACAGTGCTGATCAAAGACAATGCCACAATATCTGCTAGTTTAAATAAAATCAAAAGGAACATGCAGCAACCCCTAATCCCCCCTTCCTTTCCCTCTAAAAATCCTTATTAACATATTCTGAAACAAAATTTAAATCTAAGATTACAGTGGCCTTGCAAAGAGCTTTACTAGGCCTTCTAATTTTTCCTGCATTTTTTTTCACCCCTAGTGCTGAGAAAACTAGTCCTTGACTTCCAGTTTTCCACAGCCAACAGGATGCACAAACAGTTCTTAAGATCTTTCTTCTTTCCGTTTTAACTTCCTTGGTTGTTGAAGTTGTTCAGTGATTGGCATCACATTGATCTCCGGTGATTTGGTATGAGGAAGCAATTGAAGAGCTCTTCAAAAGATTTCTGGTAACAAAGTGTGGTAGTTATAAGGAGGATAGGCTTCCAGGGTTTTATGAAGATCTAAGAGTGCTCAATTGTCATATTTAACTCCAAAAAAAAGGTTCAAATAGGCTGATGTTTCAAAATGATTATAACCTATTGACAGAATTACTAGACCTTAATGCTGCCCTAACATGACAAAACATGAAAATTCCCTTGATGAATGCTTGTTAAAATATGCTACTAATTAAAATAAAAGCTGAAGGGGACAGAAGGTTTTGAACTTCTATTCGTCTCAAAACATTGAAGTTCGATATATTTATGCCATTTCTTTTTCGTACATATTCTACTTTAAATGGCGACAGAAATTCTTCACGGTTCCTTATAATATTAATATTCCTGATGTAATGTTTTGAACTTGATGGGCGTTAATATGTTTGAGGTACTTCCTTCAGGCACTCACCGAGGCAATGTTGTTGGCAGACCTGGACCAAGATACTGTCAGTGTCTATCCTTGAAGTTGTTCACTTGTTTTTGGTATTAAATTGTTAGTTATGATTTCTTTAACTGCATATATATTGCAGGTTGATTTTGTTCCAAATTTTGACAACTCCCAAAAAGAGCCATCTTTGCTCCCTGCTCGTGTTCCGAACTTGCTGTTGAATGGTTCTTCTGGGATTGCAGTTACCGACTTGATTCTCTTATCTTTCCAACATGATTTCCCTTACTCTTAAAAATCTAAATGGCTGTTTGTGGGTTATAGTTTATTGTCAGTTTTATTTTCTTCATGTTCTCAGGTTGGAATGGCTACAAATATACCACCACATAATCTTGGGGAGTTGGTAGATGCACTGTCCGTGCTGATTCATAATCCTGAAGCAACGGTATATATTTTACCAGTCAAACATCATTATCTTATGTGCTCCTTTCCCTTTTTCTTCTGAACTTAAACCTTATTCCGAGTAAACTTGATGTTGGCTATATGAGTTTATTTTTTTTTATTTTGAATAATTGAAAATGTAAAAACTAAGTCCTAAACTTTTAATTCGAGATCGTTTCTTTCGCTTCCGCGGTTCCTTTTTCCTTGATTTGAGCAAGTGTAAAATATGTGATAAACATGTCCTTTGGTTATTTTGACATCTGTTTTTTCCCCAGTAGAGAACAAAACTTTGAGAAGTTGCTTACGCTCCGCAGCATGATGTAGAACTTAGGGTGTGATTGAGCCACAATATTTTTGAAGAATGCATTCTGGAATAGTAGATTGATGGAGAAAGTGTGGTTGAAAAAGAAGGAAAAGTTATTGATGTGANCTTTTAATTCGAGATCGTTTCTTTCACTTCCGCGGTTCCTTTTTCCTTGATTTGAGCAAGTGTAAAATATGTGATAAACATGTCCTTTGGTTATTTTGACATCTGTTTTTTCCCCAGTAGAGAACAAAACTTTGAGAAGTTGCTTACGCTCCGCAGCATGATGTTGAACTTATGGTGTGTTTGAGCCACATTATTTTGGAAGAATGCATTCTGGAATAGTAGATTGATGGAGAATGTGTGGTTGAAAAAGAAGGAAAAGTTATTGATGTGATAAAAATATTATTTTATTGAAGTATGTGTGGTTGAAAATGAATAGAAGAATGAAATTGAAAATTTTAATGTGTACCAAACAGGGGCTTAACATTCATATAATCGCTATTTGTTTGAAGCATTGTGTTGAAACAAGGCCCCTTGAGAAATTAAGAAGTTCAAAACAGATTTACATTTTCTTTGAACGCGGCCATACTTGAACTTTGGCATAAACGTTTACGAAGAATATTTAGCCCTTGGATTTGATCTCCATTATTTTCAAAATACATTTTTCTCTCTCTTCTTTTCAACCACACATTCTTCAATAAAATAATATTACATGCAAACCCAAAACTTTTCCTTATTTTTCAATCACACATTCTCCATCAATCTACTATTCCAAATTGCATTTTCAAGAAAAAAATGTGGCTCAAACAGTCCCTTAATATTCCCCCGTGTATCAACCTTGGAAGAGAAAACTGAATAACATGCTCACATTTGGGTATTCTCCTAGATACCTGTGATGAGTTTTGATTTTTCACATCTCTTCAGTATGATACAATCTATTTCCAGAATAGAAAATCTGATTGAAGCTAATTATCAATGTTTATACAGAAAACCAATGGTTATGAACATCTTTCTCTGTCTCTCTGTGTTTGTATGTTTGTTTTGTAACAGTTGCAAGAATTGCTGGAGTACATGCCTGGACCTGACTTCCCAACAGGAGGAGTAATAATGGGTACCATTGGGTAGGTTATTGAAATCACAACCTTTTCTCAATTATTTTGTCACTTCATTGCCAAACAAACAGTATACTTGCAAGTGTGCTTTTTATCACAACATTCGTATCATAGAATATGTAAAAAACACTATATGGAAAGAAGATGAAGTTTAACCACTGACATAGCAAATAAATTAAGCTGGATGGGATGAGATCATATTGTACAATTGAGTTTGTTTTTGATTCTATATGCATGAAGTTTCTTTTTGGACCTAGTTTATCTATATTTGTGATATAATTTTTTTGACTGCCTATTTATTCTTGTATAGCATTTTAGAGGCATATAGAACTGGACGAGGGCGCGTCATAATCAGAGGGAAAACTGATGTTGAATTACTTGATTCCAGAACCAGTCGGGCAGCAATCATCATAAAAGAGGTTTCTTATTTTCCTAATCCCTATGTATTACTATTAACTTACGTCTTTTGACTTTAATTATGGGATATGTGGAGTGACATTTGATTTTAATTTGCTTTATAATTGGGACAGATTCCGTATCAGACTAACAAAGCATCCCTTGTGGAGAAAATTGCTGAACTTGTGGAAAATAAGGTATCTCATGACTTATTTTATATTTCTTCATTTTGGCTTATTCTTCTGATTGTATAAATAGTTAAATTATATTATCTCTTTTTTCTCCTTCCATCTCTAGAATTAAATACATGGGTTGGTCTTCTATATATTCACCAGAAGTGTTATACTTGGTATAAGATAAGTTAGTGTTGAAGATGAAAGTTAAATAAACAAATGTGGCCTCTGTCTAATCGTTTAAGCTTTCAGATGAGCCATTTCATTGTCGTACCATAGCTAGAGCTCAAGTCTGTACACCACCTATGAATGAAAATTGTATACGTGTTAGACCTTTGATAAATTTGGCCAACATGAGGTGACGGGCTGAAGATTAAATTAACTAGATATGATAATTACTTTTTGTTTTGTATATATTAACTGGAATGTATTACTTAAGTTAGCATTGAAGATAAAAGTTAAATAAAGGAATGTGTCCTTTCTCTAATCTTTTAAGCTATCAGATGAGCCGTTTCATCATGGTACCATAGCTAGAGCTCAAGTCTTTACACCACCTATGAATGAAAATTGTGTACGTGTTAGACTTTGATAAATTCGGCCAACATGAGTTGGCAGGCTGAAGATTAAGTTAACTAAATAAATGTATCCTCTGGTAATTTAAGCTTTTAGATGAGTGGTAAATTTTTGGGACCAAACTCCAGTGTGTATCATATAAATTTATATGAAATTAAGTGCTTAACTAATCTTATTATATAAATTAACTGATTGTTGAATAGTTTTTTAAATGACTAAAAATGTTACTTCCCGGCATATTTACCCTTCTCTTTTATATAACCTTTAGTCAAGTGCAATTTCCACTTTTCTAGGATGACCATCCTTGTTTCACTTTCCTATTTCTGATTTATTCAATGTCTTGGTGTCATTTAGAGTATTAAGTCAGTTAATGCTTTGTATTCTTTGTTGGAACCTTTTGGTTTTACTAGATTTTAGAAGGCATAAGTGATATTCGTGATGAGAGTGATCGATCTGGAATGCGCATAGTCATTGAGGTACTTCTATAATCGCCTTTCTTGCATTTTTATTCTCCTTTTGTTCTATGACCACAGTTCCAATTTTACAAATGCCGAGCTTCAATATGAGAATATTTAATTTCATCTATTTTCTTTATTTTTTTTTCCAATCTTCCAGCTTAAAAGAGGATCTGATCCATCCATTATCTTGAATAATCTATATCGTCTAACAGCACTCCAGTCTACTTTTAGCTGCAACATGGTGGGGTAAGCAGTTTCCTGAACAATACTACTTTGAGAGGTTTTCATTTGCTGCGTAAAAGGAGTAGAAATGTGGTCTTTCTCATTGTTTGAGTGGTAGTAATGGAGCATTAATTATGTATATAAAAGCAATCTAATTGTTTGTTGGACAGAAAACCAATTCCTTTGATAACATTGTTTTTGTTATTCTAGCTTAAGGAGGGGGAGGGGATTCTTTCTGTGATATACGTCGGCATGGTTGAGCGAAAGACGACATTTCTACCTAATGAAAAGCTAGGTGACAACTTAATAAAGGATATGGGGATATGATTTTTGTTTTTCGTAATAACTGCATTTATGCTCTTTTCTTTTTTCTGTTATATAAATGTGTGGTTAAGTTAGAGACTTGGCATTCCTACCTATCAATAACCGGGTCATGACTTAAGCTAGAGTT
>CAIGRH010182576.1:0-14178 GCA_903798295.1 Fraxinus nigra | reverse complement strand
TGTACTTTTTTAAAAAATCGCGTGTCGGAGTGTCGGTGCATCATAGCGTATAACTAATGGTAGACTGAATGAACCCATTGATTTCTCTTCTGCTCTCTCTCTTTTCAGTTTGCACTTTTACTGATAGGATATAGAAACACGATAACACGACTTTCCAGTAGAATATTTCACTGAGCCTCACACTGAAGGATAGAGCTAATGGTGTGTTCGATTGATTTAATTTTCAACCTAGAAAATGTTATACTTGTCAATCTTTTATATTGGTGGGTAGATGTGAAAGAGAGAGTTGCCTAGAAAATAAAAATCCACCTCTCCCTAAAGAAAATTTATTCCTCGTTTTTAAGGAAAATATGATCATGCGACCAACATTTGAAAAATATTTGTCACTGAAAAAAATGTCAATCAAACACCCCAAAAATAGGAACTTGGGGTGGAAAAAAGACATTTTCCATGAAAAATAAAGCCAATCAAATGCATCCTGACTGTTCTTAGTCTTTTATTATCCTTGAAAAATTGAGAGTTATAATTCATTATTAAATATCTAAAGTTGACTTCTGCCATCCAACTCCCTTGGATGAGAAAAGAAATGGCATCATAGAAGCATCTTGTACCTGTAGATTATATTTGTGAACCTAGAATTTTCTAGATCTAGTGTAAATGTTTCCTGATTCTGTAATAATGTGCAGCTTATGTTGGTTTCTATTTTTTATTGTTCTATCTAACTTTTTTCCTTCCCTGCCCGTGAATTTAGTTTATTTTCTCGACGGCAACTGATGGCAAAATAAAAGCATGGTTGTACGATAATGTGGGTTCGAGAGTTGATTATGATGCGCCAGGCCATTCGTCTACCAATATGGCATACAGTGCTGATGGAACAAGGTTAATAGAGACATCCATACCATTTACTATTATGTTTATTTCTTAACTTTAAAAGAGCCCAGAAATTTACATATAATGTATTGCTATACAGGTTGTTTTCTTGTGGAACTAACAAAGAAGGAGATTCATTCCTTGTGGAATGGAATGAAAGTGAAGGAGCTGTAAAACGTTCATATGTTGGTCTTGCCAAACGAGCTGCAGGGATTGTACAATTTGATACTACCAAGAATCGATTTTTGGCTACAGGGGATGAGTTCATGATCAAGTTCTGGGATATGGACAATGTAAGCGTATTGACAAAAACTGATGCAGAGGGTGGATTACCGGTAATTGTCCTCTGTACTGAGTTTAACCTGGCAGACAATGTCCTCGCAGCTAACTACTAATTATTTTATCTTTTAGGCATCCCCTTGTATCCGATTCAACAAGGAAGNTATACAGGTTGTTTTCTTGTGGAACTAACAAAGAAGGAGATTCATTCCTTGTGGAATGGAATGAAAGTGAAGGAGCTGTAAAACGTTCATATGTTGGTCTTGCCAAACGAGCTGCAGGGATTGTACAATTTGATACTACCAAGAATCGATTTTTGGCTACAGGGGATGAGTTCATGATCAAGTTCTGGGATATGGACAATGTAAGCGTATTGACAAAAACTGATGCAGAGGGTGGATTACCGGTAATTGTCCTCTGTACTGAGTTTAACCTGGCAGACAATGTCCTCGCAGCTAACTACTAATTATTTTATCTTTTAGGCATCCCCTTGTATCCGATTCAACAAGGAAGGGATATTGTTGGCAGTTTCAACAAATGACAATGCCATAAAAATTGTGGCCAACGCTGATGGCATTAGGCTACTGAGGACAATGGAAAACCGTCCATTTGATGCATCTAGAATAGCCTCTGCTTCTGCTGTGAAGGTAAAATATTTATATTTTCCATTTTTTATCATCCATTGCTCATGTGTATGTTTGCTGAAATTTATTATGTATCTTCAGCCTCCACTGATGGGCACATTTGTTGCTGCTAGTGCTGCTGTTGGATCAAGCATTGTAGATCGTATTGCTCCTGTACCGTCCATGATTCCAATGGTATGCTGCCGTCAAAATTTTAGATAGGGAATTTCTTTTTATGAACATATGATCAATATCCTGGTCTCAAGTATATTAATAATGATTTATGCGTGCACAAAATAGTTGCAATTCAAACTTCTTTACATGATAATGCTACAACTATTCAGTAGTATTTAATTCTCGAATTGTCATTATAGTATTTGCAATTCATTGTGAAATTTTTCAATGATTTTTTTAGAATGGAGATAGTCGAAGTTTGGCAGATGTAAAGCCCAGGATTGCAGATGAGTCTAGTGAGAAATCCAGAATCTGGAAGCTTACAGAAGTCAATGAGCCAGCACAATGTCGCTCCCTTAGACTCCCAGATAGTTTGACAGCAATAAGGGTATGAGTCAACTCAGTCTTCAAACATTCAAAGTTTCAGAGTGAGACGTTGCCTGAAATTGGATTTTGTTTCGATTTTGGGTTTGTTCTTGCTTTCATTGTTGGAGAACTAGCTGTTCCATCAGAACTCCGGCTTGCATCTTTTTAACCCCCAAGTTTCTTTTTTTCTTACACACAAAAATGCACCCTCCCTTGGCTCATCCTGCATGACCAAGCTCTCGTTTTGCCGGAGAGTAATTTGTTTAATTTATACTTTAAACAAATAATAATCAAACACTAATTACTATTATTCAAAATTTTAAATTGACTGTTAATTATGTCTTTGTTTCTCTTGTCAATTCAAGTAGTTTGACTGTTCGAGTAATTAATGAATGCAGTTACATTTATAACATCAATTGCCTTGCGCTCAAAGAATTCTTACTTAAGTTTCAGCCATTCAATTAAAAGCAACAGATTCTCCAGATTGTATATTAAGTTATGGTTATGGAACACTTTAGAACTAGAGAGAGCTTGAAGCTGTTACTTAAAAGTTGTTTTATTCCCTTGCGAGTTCACCGAATCTTAAAATAGCTTTCAGTTCACTATATTCTTAGCTTATCCTTTATTAAGTACATCTTGACCTGTTTTCAGTTTTTTGTCTCTCTCAAACTTAACCCAGTTTTAAATGCAATTTACCAGGTTTCAAGACTGATATACACTAATTCAGGGTTTTCCATATTGGCTCTAGCTGCCAATGCTGTACACAAACTCTGGAAATGGCAAAAGAATGATCGTAATACAACAGGGAAGGTAATTATATATTTTACGGGGAAATTCCCTGTTTCGAACTATTTTTTGTTAACTCTAGTTGCTTATTCAACTTTTGTAGGCAAATGCTAATATTGCACCACAACTGTGGCAACCTGCTAGCGGAATATTGATGACAAATGACATTAGTGATACGAACCCTGAAGATGTTGTTCCATGCTTTGCATTGTCTAAGAATGATTCTTATGTTATGTCAGCTTCGGGAGGAAAAATTTCATTATTCAACATGATGACATTCAAAGTAAGTGGCATATTTCCGCTCATACCTTGCATTTACTTCCAGCTGTATCTAGTACATATGAACAATATTTGGTCTTAGGTAACAGTTCTTGCTATTAGATAAACGCTTGCTTTCTATGTCTCACTTCCCCTGTTAACTTTCTTTCTTGACATATTTTTTTTTCCTATCTACAGACCATGACAACGTTCATGCCTCCTCCGCCGGCAGCAACATTTCTGGCATTTCACCCACTAGACAACAACATCATAGCCATAGGCATGAATGATTCCTCTATCCAAATATATAATGTCCGGGTTGATGAGGTAGAGCCTGAGTGGTGCAACTTTTTGCTTAAACTTGTGAGCCTAACAATTTTATAAGTCAAGCTGATTTTATTGTATGCTTTTGTTGCACAGGTTAAGACCAAACTCAAAGGACATCAGAAAAGGATAACTGGTCTTGCCTTCTCTAATGTTCTTAATGTACTTGTATCTTCAGGAGCCGACTCTCAGGTAAAGCACTTTTGACACGGGTGCTTCTACAAGTGGAAATTATGGTTCCTAGACATGTATATTCCTGTTCCTTACGCCATCTTAAAACAACTATACCAGGATCACCAAATTAGGGACTGCATAGTGAAACTTTCAAGACCTAGGAATATAATTATAAGTTCTTGGGTAAATGATGGGCTTCTGTATACAATTTAGTAAATTTGAACTTTTACCCTATTTTCCTAATATGCCCACATTTATTTGCATTTCAAATTTACTCCTACTCCTATGTAGTGTGGAGTGTTGTGATTCTTCTTTTAGTTTGAAGCACATGAAATTGGGGGTGTGGCTGTGTAATATTTTCAGCTAATGATGCCTTTCTATTTCCGCAGCTGTGCGTTTGGAGCACTGATGCATGGGAAATGCAAACAAGCAAATACTTGCAGATTCCGCCTGGTCGTACAACCTCTCCTCTTGCAGATACACGAGTGCAATTTCATCAAGACCAAACACATTTACTAGCAGTCCATGAAACTCAGATAGCAATATATGAAGCACCCAAATTAACATGCCTGAAGCAGGTGTGACGTTTAACATTTTTGCTTTTGACAAATATGGTTGTTTGTACTGTGCTTGTTGTAGGTTTATTCTGGATAGTGTATCTTTTTGCACTACTGCGTAGTGTTTTTTATTTAAAAAAAAAAACTACTATGCTCTCCTGCTCCATGTAAATTAGCATTTTCTGTGCTTTTCTTCTATGACAGCCTGCATTATAAAATCTAAGTTTCTTGAAAATTTGGTTCTTCAAAGTGAACATATAATCATTGAGTTCTTGCGAAAATTGGTGTCTATCATTGTTTAGATAATTGACGGGGGATTCTTTCTTGGCTTCCAGTGGTAATAACTTACTTTTTTCTTTATCTGAATAGTGGTTACCCTTGGAAGCAAGTGGCCCGATCACATATGCTACATATTCTTGTGATAGTCAATCCATATATGTCAGTTTTGAAGATGGAAGTGTTGGCGTTCTTACTTCTTCAACTCTGCGGTTGAGATGTCGAATTAATTCATCTTCGTACATAACATCCAATCCAAGGTGAATGCTGCTGAAATTTCTTGGAATTCTTGTATTAAGCTTAAATGAGCCAATCACCAGAAAAGATTGCAATCGTCTCCTCTTTTCTTTTCTTTTTTTTCATTTCCTAATTATATGACTTCAATTTTGCAGTTTAAAGGTTTATCCCTTGGTTATCGCAGCGCACCCATCAGAACCTAATCAATTTGCATTAGGACTCACTGATGGTGGAGTCTGTGTACTTGAGCCACTAGAGTCAGAAGGCAAGTGGGGCACTTCACCACCACAGGAAAACGGTGCTGGTCCAAGCACTTCTGTTGCAGCTAGTTCCGATCAACCTCAGAGGTAAACAAACTGGTCCGTGCACGCAGTGGCCTCTCCTGGAAATCAAACGAACTTATAGCTTCGTTTGTACATGTACCAAGTTCCCGTTATTTATTTTGAGGGAAAAACTGCAGGGTTAGATGATACAGTTTGTAGGGTCAGCTTCGTAGTTTAGTAGGCAGGAAAGCATCGAATCGATTATAATGTTAGGTTGAGTTGATATGTCTCTCCTTAAGGATGAAATGGATATTTGGGTTTAAGACGAAAGTTACAATAGAAAGAGTCGTGAAGTATGTTTGAAGGCCTCCTTTATGTCAGCAAGGAAGGATGAGCTTTGTCAACGTCTCTAACCGCTGCCCTCTCTTGTTGTTCTCTGGAGTTACTGAAAAAGTTAAAATGTATTCATTTGATTTGTTTTTCTCCCCCAAAAATTACTGATATGCAGTGTATTACAGTCTTACTTTCGAGGGGTTTTTATGTTTAATACAATGTTTCCCTTCCATATAAGGTTAACGCTCTTTTGATTAGTTATATGTTTAATCCAATGTTTCAGTTATATGTTCTCTTATCCATGTGCTTCAAGTAAATTGACAATCTACTAATATCTGCATCTGTCTCTTCCTCTTCCTTGACTCTGCTCTTTGTTCAAGTTTAAACAGAAGCCTGTGTTTGTTCAAGTGAATATGAACAGATTCGGATAAAGAAGGAAAACAAAGAGGCATATCTACAACAAAAAACTACAAATTTCTGAAATAACGAAATGACGAGAGAAATAAAAGTGAAAGTGAAAAATTAAAAACAGAAGCAGTATCCAGAAGAATTCGACAGACCACAGATAATGCATATCAACTTAGCACGTTTAATGTGTGTTTGGTATGCCGTGCTCTACACAACTAAACAATATAATGAAAATCTTCTTTTGACTTCGTAATACTGCGATCCTTGTTCTATCTTTTAACCAAACCTGCATGAGGAGCAATCCAAGTACTAATTCAAAACTAATACACCCACATGGTAAAAGCTTTCAGCATTCTTTGTTTAATTAGCAAAAACCTTTGAAACCAGACCTCGTCTATAACTCATAATCGTGGACCTGGCAATAGCGTTGCTGTAACTCTCTTAATCGATTCACAAGCTTTCACCAGATCCTCTTCTGTATGAGCAGCAGAGACGAACAATTTAATTCCCACCGGTAAATTGCATTTGTCTATAGTTGATCTTTTTGAAGTTGCAAGAAAAATGGAGTCTTCTTTCAACACCTGCACATTACATTAATTTTACACCCTTGAAGCAGAAATCATTAATCGGGACAAGAATTACTAGCAGAAGCTCAACTCAGTAAAAACATGTTTCTTGAAAATACATAGAACATTTTTGGCTTAGCTTAAAAACGAAGTAAAGCTACTTTTTGACTTTTGTACTCCATACATATTTGACAACTTACTTTTTTTGAAGTAATTTTTACCTTCTTGTTATTTTCAATTTTGACCGTTAAAAAAATTATTTATTTTACAACTTCATTATTTACTTACAAGTAAACGTTTTAAGATTAGCCAGATATGCTCTAAAAACTACTTACGCGATCACAAATATCTTCAAGCACTTGAAGGTCGCCTTTTACGGATCCTGTAGACTTCTCGAGTGTAAGGAAAACAATTGGTGATTGTGGATCACTCACGATCTCAAGGCCTTGAACATCTGATAAACCTGGAATTTTACATAATATCAGGAATTAATAATAATTCTTCCAGGTGATTAAAATATAAATTAGAAACAAAAATTAAAATACTGAAAGAAGAAAGAAACCTCCCCCCGGTTAACTCAAATCCACTAGAGAGAGAAAAGAAGAAACCTTCATAAAGAGTAAAAGTATTTGTTCTGAGTTTTTTGACGAGATCCGGATTTTCTTTCAACACATCAATAGCAGTAATTGCTACACTCGCTAGATATGGAGGCAAAGAAGCAGAAAAGACGTAACCAGAGCTACTGAGGCGCTGCCAAATGAAGCATAAAATTAGGCAGCAGAAAGCAATATCAAATAAGCCTATGCAATATTTGTCAACCAATGTGATCTGGCAAGCAAGTTTAGCTGGTTTATAAGAGCTTGTTTGGCTAAGCTTAAAAAGTTCACTTATGAGTAAATGAGCAAATTTTAAAATAATTAAACTTTTGATAAAAATTGGAGACGAACAAGTTACTTATTGACAAAAAGTTACTTCCAATAAAAGTACCTTTTTACCTTTTCTTTTTTATTTTAAACCTTTTTACTTAATAGTTAGTAAGAAAAAATTGACTCATTCAAACATATTCGGATTAAGTAAGTAATTTTTACTTATTTTAAGCTTAGCTAAACATGCTCAGTTGCAATGGGTTAAGTCCCTAGTAGTAGAAATTAAGTATATATCTTCCTACTTGGTGGTCAATGACTCTGGTACTCCCAGTGCAAAATCCTCCTTCAGTAGCCAGTGCATGCCCCATAGCAGCGGCTACGATATCTATCTTGTCAATCTGCAACAATATAAAACCATAAAACTATATAAAAACGAATTCAATAACTAATTATACCTGAGGGTGATGGAAACATACTGGAACTTTGTAGTGTTCGGTTAGACCTCGACCAGTACGTCCAAGAACACCAAATGAATTGCTCTCATCCAATATTACACGGAATCGATATTTTTCCTTCAGCCTGATAATTTCATCCAACGGAGCAATTTGACCAGAATTCTGAAATTATAAAAGTTCAAGTCACAAACTAGTATTTTGAGGATCCTGCTGCAAGAAGTTATATTAGAAGTTATGTGCATGCCAAATTAATCATCCACGCATGCATTGTCCCACTCTCATTCATGGCTTCCATATTAAAACTCTTATGCCCTCAAAATGGTGCATCTAAGAATTTATCGGCAAACAAAAATAGTAGGAAAAGGATTGTGAGTAGTGAGAGGTGAAAGAAGTGAAAGCATACCCAAATCTACTTACGTATCAACGAAAGGGAAGGAAACTAGTATTTCTTTAAGAATAGATACCTGATAAACAGCTTCAACCACAATATAGCGCCTGACTTTCTTAGCTCGCTTGTTTTCCAGGGTAATTTTCTCCAGAATACTCCGTAAAGATTCCATGTTATTGTGTTTAAAATATAAAATTGTACTTCTAGACAGATGTAGCCCATTTTGTATTCCCCAGTGGACACCTTCATCTCTGAAAGAACACCAATGAACATCTGTTAATAAATCTTAAAGTGTGTTAAGATTCATGAAAGATACAAGAGATAACAGCACTGGAATAAAGAAAAAAAAATAAGTGAATTTAGAAAAAAGCATATTGTAAGTTCATTCGACTAAATAATCTCAAGCCTATGTGTGGCCCCCATTTTTTCAAAACTCATTTTCAACCAGACATTCTCCTATAAAATAATTTTACGCGTAAACCCAAAACTTTTCCTTATTTTTTAACCATACATTCTTCAACAAAACACCATTTCAAAATGCATTTTGGCCAAAAGACGGAGCTCAAACAAGGCTAAGCTAAGAAAGTACATTCAGAAATAGGAATACAGAATTTTTTCAATTGTTTTTAGTATGCAGAGATATTTTTGAGATTTAATCCATCCATAGTGCCTCGTGGCCTACTTTACTAACTAGTTCAAGCTTTCAGAGTCTACCCAAATCTATGACTAATTTTTACTTGGGAGGTTATTTCAATCTTAAGATAGGTCCTAAATATTTAAACCTGGGGGAACATTTCCGCAATTATCGAAGACCTAGATGATATTAGAAGTTAAAAATTATTCCAAATAAAAATAAAACAGCCCTTGTATACTTATCCTAACGATGTGCCTTTGGTGCTCATGACATATTTGCACAAGTTATACCATCTGAATATACATAAATTCTTCCTTCAAAACTTCCAGCAAGTACTTATGTTGCATTATGCAAGACTTTTGACCGTTGAGGAAACATAGATAAGAGATACGCACGCAACAATAATATCACCCTTCTTGCAAAATGCTGGGATTATACTAAACATCGTTGAAAGTCCATAGGAATAAAGTATAGAATCAGGAGTTCCAAGAAACTTCGCTATTTTGGTCTCACAGTCAAGGTGAACATCTGCAAAAATAAAAAATTTCATAAACATGCAAGATGAGCGAGAACAATGTAGTAAAATCACAAAGTAGGAGCTCCAGTAAATGTCTATGTCAAATCATACCGATAGTCCCATAAAATCCACGAGGACCACAGGAACCAACACCATATTTCTCCAGTGACTTGGTACAGGACTCCTATTGTAAATATCAAATTAATACCCAAATAATAGCTACACAAGGAACAAAAATTAGAATAGAGCAGTAACTTCCTCTTACTAGTAGCTTTTCATGTCCCACAAAACCAAGGTAATTTGCTGATGTAAAGTTCACCACTTCTTTGCCATTTATTATTGCATGTGGTCCTGCCGCGCTGCATAAAAGTAACCATGAGGTAGCAGGAAATTCGAGAATTGTACATTCTTAAATACATGACTGATAAATCAAAATCGTAGCATTAAACTGACAAAGTAGAAAAAGATATAATCTCCATGCATAGGGAACTCATATCATCATTCCAGATGAAAAATAATGTTAGACACTGGAGTCATGCATGGAATGGAATCCACAAAAGGAAACAAAATATTTACATCTTTGTTTTCATTGGCTTTTCTACTATTGAGCCTTTGTTTGGCAAATTTATAAAGAGAAATATTAGTGGGTCTCACGTAATGTGCGAATAATAAATGAGTATTAGTTATGAATGTGTAGTTGAAATGAATGTTTGACTTTGACTAAATTTATAAATGGATGCCAAGAAGGCTTAAACATTTCCTTCGCTGTCTTATTCAGAGAAAAAGACTAATGTGTGTTTGAACCACATTATTTTGGAAGAATGTATTCTGGAATAGTAGATTAATGAAGAATGTGTGGTTGAAAAAGAAGGAAAAGTTATTGATGTGATGGAAAATATTATTTTATTGAAAAATATGTGGTTCAAAATGAGTAGAAAAATAAAAATGAATTAGATTAATGAAGAATGTGTGGTTGAAAAAGAAGGAAAAGTTATTGATGTGATGGAAAATATTATTTTATTGAAGAATGTGTGGTTAAAAATGAGTAGAAGAATGAGAATTAAAATTTTAATACGTATCAAACAGGGGCTAAATACACTAATATTAAAAATCTCCAGAAAATGAAATCGGAAAAATAGATTGACTGAAAAACATGCACCTTTCCAATGCTGGAGGTTCATAATTCAACTCTTCAGGAATAGCAGGAGTAAGCGGTTCTGGGGTCCATTCATCACATAACTCGTCTATTTCCTAAAAAAGCACATATATCAGTTTGTTGGTAATACAAATGATGAAATTGAAATAACGTTGATATGAAAAATTTATGTTCGCAGTAATATGATAGTTTATAAGACTAGGAGTTTGCCTTTAATATTAATACATCTGGAATCTGCCTAACCTAAAAATATGCTCTGTGAGTAATAGTAAAAAGGAAAGATGAACCTGAAGATACTAAAAATAAATAAGAACTTTAATGTCACGAATATAGGTAATTGTTGACATGTTGATATGATAGCATCTAACTTAACAACAAACTTGTATAATCACTTCTTTCAATCATAATGACATGGTAAAGTCGTTCATAAGATTTAATGAGGTAGGTCGGTAACAACAAATACAGTAGAATTGCACAGAACAAGACTCACAAACAGTGTGTTTAAACAATGTATCCTTGTAATAAACACCAAACTTGTAACATCATTTCTTTTTGTTTTCAAAATTATATTTTTTAATTGCTAAACCTAAAGTGTCCTAAATGGCTAAAATCATACTCAGTGTATTTGTTTGCATATACAAAGCCTGCATCAGTTCTTAAACTTAGAAAGGAAGGTTCTTCTATGCACAAGCCCAAGAACGTCTCGTTATGGCTGTGTTCAACACATGTTCAAACACCATGTTTAGGCCCTAGAGAGTAACATTGCATCCTTGAACCCCCACCTTTATTGCTGTCACATTCAGCGTCATAGCAATAATGATAAAAACATTAACAAAAATTGTTTTAAATCACTGTAATTTAAAAATGGTAGTGGCAATGAACGAGATGTTGATGGTGATAATCACTCCAAATTTTAAGATCATTTGTTTAGGGTTACAAACCTTTGCCCAAATCCATAATTTGACAGCAAAACCATTGGCGTTTTCAGTCATTTTACTTAATAAAAGATGGCTGATAAAATCGGGAGAAAATAGAAAAAGTCATACCAACTTGTGCACATACCCTATCTTCAAATAAGTTAAATCACACTGACCATATATGGGACTGGGCATGACAACCACAGAAACATGTTAGACCAGAGAACTTATACAAGTTTATGAATAAAACAAACCTTCTCTGTCAATGGTCTTTTGGGTGGCCTGTAACTTTTCTGAGATAACAGGAAAAGAATTACCACTAAAAGCAGACCCTCCATAAATAGATGGCCTAAAGAACAGTGAGGAAATAGTTATGTTATTTCAAAACATATTGAAATGAAAAAAATAAAATATATGTGACTTTCAGCATACCTCCAATGGGCACTCCAAAGACGACAGCTCGTACAGATGAGGCATCAAGAGCAAATGTTAACCAATCTGATGCAACTTTCACTGAATTTTCAAAAATCAACCCTAAGGTAGCCATTAACTAAACTTGGAATGCACAAGGGAACTTAGCCAAAAAGATAAAATACGTCTTCTTCAGTTGCAATGTATGTGCTCCTAGCCTGTCATTTCCAATATATTCATTTCAGTTCAACGTGAAAAATGTGGCTCTTCATGGGAAATCATCATAATCCTACATGTTATCAAGCGATAGTATTTGTCTTTAGAGAAATATGCATTGACTCACATCAACAGCATTAAATAGTAAAAGAGTCACCCGCTTACAGATACCTAGTTTTGGTGAATAAATGGAATTGAAGTCAAGACACTGTTAAAGGGTTGATAAAACACCCTCCAGCCACCCTCTAAAAGGGTGCTGAGTGAGATCCAAAAAATTTAATGACTAAAGGTATGCTGCTTCACTAGATCACCATCCTTAACCAACAATCTTTTCAAACATAGACCAATTGGCCAACAAATGGTGGTGCTCTGACCAGCCTAAATTCCAACAAATTACAACAAAAACGCTCTCATAATCATATTTCCCTCCTAATAAATTAAAATAGACGGAAAAAAATGAATAAAAGGTAAATAATTCTAGCACTAATTTCTAAGCATCCTATAATCAAGAACTCGCTTTTACACTTCATATAATATATTGCCCCACTTATAGATCCTGTCATCATTGCTTAAAGTTTGTTGCTTCTCTTCCTATTAGAAAAATACTAATATTCAATACGTACTTCATAAACACTGGTAACAATAATATATGCAAAACCTTAAATTATTTTCTCCTTCTTGTTAGATTTATCAAACGAACATTTCATATATTAAAAATAAGACGTTTAAACGTGACTGAATAATATTCAAGATTTATGAAGTAATAAGCAGAGATCGGTATTGAAAACGAGAAATCAGGGCAAATTCACAACATTTACCAAAAATGAAACCTTTCGAGATGAATATTTACCTGAGATGTAGGATTTGATAGCTCTAATTGCAGCCTGATTTGATTAGATTCAAGATTACAATTGAAGATTATATTTTTATTTGTCTGCCTATAGAAAGGAAATGGGATCGAGTATGAAATATCATCATTGAGGTGGCTCCATGGGCCCTCTTTTGGACAATCTGGAATGTGGGACCGAGTTTGTTCAGAACTTACTGTACTGGGCTCCATGCGTGGGCCTAACACCTGAACCACTTGATGGAAAAATTGAAGCGGAGATCCCAGACTACTCAATTATGTAGCAAGTTGGTCTATAATTTCTAAATTAAGACATTATGACCCTAAAATCTTTATTGTTTTTGCACAAGTAGTACTAGAATACGAAAACAGTCTAAAAATTGAAGATGATGTTGTTCTTATTTAAGATCAAAACAAAAATATTTATAATAAAATTAAATAAAAAATAAGGAAAAGAAAAAGAAACAACCAATGGGCCAAGGCTTATTGTGACGGGTTTTATCTAATTTCTGTAAATTTAATGATGAAGACCAAAGTCTACCAAAAGAATCACGGAAGAGTTCAAAAGTCAGGGATTAACTATACACAATTCAAAAATCAAGTTTTAAGTTTGACTAATGCAAAAATCAGGTTTTAGTTAATTAATTAAATATAATAAAATCCCAGTTATATAATTAATGGTCACATATACATAATTATAGATCACGTGTCACATATTATAAAATCAATTGATCACATATTATTTCGAGATAACAGATTAAAAATTTTGTATGTCTCAGATTATTTCGATGTCACAGATTTTTAAATTAGTTGGTCACAAATTATTTTTGAGTCACATATTATTAAATTTTTAGGTCACAAATGAGTAATTAATCACAAATTATCAAATATTTGATCACGGACTACCACCACTACCACTATGGCCACTTTCGACCACCCTCACCACACCGCCACCACCACAACAACACCAACAAAGCCACTGACAACCACCTCCACCACCAATCACTTGCATATGACCTATTTTATAGGTCACAAATGCCAAACATCTCCAACAGAAATGCGACCACAACCCACACCTCCACCTCCACCACCGCCACAACCACCTCCACTCCTAAAAACCACATCAGCATGAAAACCACCCCGTCGCTCTAAATATCTTCGAGCAATATCAAAGTGCGCACACACCACCACAAATCGCGACGTTGGTATGAAACCAGAGTGGGAACAAAGCCCTGTCGTTGACACGCTGCCTTAGATCGGCCATCAAATATTGATCT
>CAIGRH010182575.1:0-14276 GCA_903798295.1 Fraxinus nigra | reverse complement strand
GTAAAGTTTGTACTGATAATTGTCTGTGTGACTTATGAGATGATCCAGAATAGTATTAATTTATAATTTGTACATCACACCGTGTATCGCACGGGTGAAAGACTAGTTATATATAGTAAAAGTAACCTCACTTAGATACGATTTTTCTTGATGGTGTTATACTTTAATATATTAAACATAAATGATTCATTAATTTAGATTATATATATATATATATATAGCTAGTCCAAAATTATTTAATACGAGCTACAAAATGAGTATAATATTGATATATCTTATCAACTTTTATGGTATTTAAATATTCGACCCAAATAAATATAAGATAAATTTTATAAAATACACATAAGAAAATAAATCATTTTTACAAATAAGTGGTTTAAGTTTATCACTTTAACTTTTGAGTTTGTGTGAGACAATGCTAGATATAGACTTATACACTTGCTAAATGACCAATATTAAATTTAGGCCCATACGAAAACGGTAAGTAAAATTCGGGGTGTTACATGGACTAATCTCCTCATTATCCCTATCGTGAGGGGCATGTGGACGTGGAACAATGAGAGTCTCATTCTCTACTACCTCTAGTTCTATCTGTCCATGAGGTTCCGTGGGCAATATGGAAATTTGGAAATGAGTTGTTTGATTCATGTTCTAACACCTTTTCCAATAGAATCCTATTAGTGCACTTGTGTTCTTCTATATACTTGTCTTCTAAGAAGATTACCTTTGTATTAACAATTATCTTCTTATCTAAAGGACTACAAAATTGGAAACCTCTAATGCCTTTTAGATATCCTACAAAGAAACAAACCATTGATCTTAATTCCATCTTATCCGTGTTTCCCTTTAGGACATGTGCTGAACGTTCCCATATCCGAATGTGGTGTAAATTAAGATTGCGCCCATTCCACAATTTAAGAGGCGTCTTGGGAACCGACTTAGATGGCACTAAATTCAAGATATAAATGGCCATTTATAGTGCATACCCCCCAAAAGAAAATAGGCAATGAAGAATAACTCATCATCGATCTTGTCATATATAAAAGAGTTTAGTTTCTTCTTTTCGAGATACCTTTTTGTTGAGGAGTCTTTGGTACACTTAATTGGGATAATATCCCATTATTCGACAAGTAGACCTTAAATTGTTGGAATATATATTCGCTACCTCGATCGGATCGAAGGGCCTTGATAATCTTGCCTAAATGTTTCGCAACCTCCGTTCAAAACTCCTTGAATCTCTCTGAAGCCTCAGGCTTATGAGACTTAAAGTATATGTACCCGAATTTAGAGTAATTATTTGTGAAGGTGGTGAAGTACTCATATCCTTCTCTAGCCCAGTATTAATGGGTCCACAAACATCGGAATGTCCTAATTCCAAAACTTCTTTGGCTCTCAATCTTTTAAAAGACCTCTTGGTCATCTTATTTTTTATACAAGATTCATAAGTTGGTATTGATTCTACCTCTAACTCATTTAAAGGTCCATCCTTCACCAATTGAATCCTATTTAGATTAATATGAACCAACCTAAGACGCCATAAAAGAGTTTTATTAGTACTAGATAACTTCTTTCAATGACCTTTTTGTCAACAAATGAAACATTTTCTCTTTAATTTCCCATCGATACTAGATTTCTTCCCTTTTGACTTGCCATCTTTCCTTTTGTTTAGCCTCTTCCTCTTGTTTCCTCTTTTGCCATTAGAAGTCTTAGGATGAAAGGGTCTGACCATCACAATCAAAACATCTCCACTTTTAGCTTTTGAACAGATTTTGCACTTTGGAGCTTTCAGTAATTCCATCAGAAACATGTGCCTTTTGTATAGATTATAATTAGCTTTGAACTATGAGAACATCTCAAGGTGAGTTTCAAGAAGCATGTCAATATGCATCTTGGAATCAATATCAGCTCCTAAAAGCTCCGCAATATTGAAGTGATCGATCATGGTTAACATATGGTCCCTCACGGATGTGTTGGTTTATGCAAGTGTTCATGATTTCCCTATGGATGCGTATCCAACTTTTTGTTGTCCAAACATCTCTTGAAGACATTCCATAATGTCAAATATTTTCCATATTATGATGTTTCTGTTGCAATACATTTGACATGAATGCTAAAAATATAGCAACAGGTCATCTCATTAGAATGACACGACTTTTAATGTGTAGTCTTTTGATATTCTGTGGAGTCAATTTTGGGGCCTCAGGACAAACTTCAATTAGCACAAATTTGTGTTTATCAATGGTAAGAACAATGTTAAGATTCATTTTCTAGTCATTGTAGTTTTCTTCTACAAGTTGGTTTTTGTTAAGTATAACTGATATTGGATTAAACAATATTTTCTATAAAATTAATGATTTGCATAAAAACAATAATCTTTGTATGATGCATGTACATATATATACAAATATAGACCCAAAACTACTTTATTAATCAAAGACTTAATTCTTGTCAATTTTTTTTTATAGAAAGTCCTTTAAAATTTTCATATATAAGTATAATGATATCCGTTAATATATATAAAAATATCTTAAATAGATGAGATATTATCTATATGATAGTCACCACATTACTTCATTTTAAAATATTCAATATCCAATTTCAGTTAATCTTAAATAACGTAGCCTTCCTTTAAGGAGATTGATGTAATTCAATACTGGATAATGGAAGAGGCATACGAAATTATACATGCTTATAAACCCTCTCACTTATTATTTTAAATCGTTGAGTTCTCATTTAATAATTAACCGGCCAAATATAAACAATTATAATGACACCAAATTATTAAATATAATTTCTCAACCACTTCTAATTAATTTAGAGTGATGAAAAAATTATATAATACATATGCATATGATTTTAGTGCACTGGGTGGTGTTTTATTTAATTTACATGACACGTGATAAATACCTAATCATTCATCCATAAAGCATTAACGAAATGAAGTATAATCACTTATGTCTTATTCTAAGAATTTAAATTACTACAAGAGTTAAAGTATTCCATTGGGCCGCATTCCGGTCCAATTATTCAATTTTCTTGTAATCCAATCCGTGTAGTATCTAAAATGTGGGCCAATTCAATTTTTGAATCCTTATCTTTTAAACATAAGCACTTATCCAATAAGATTGGTTCAAATCTCAAAGAAAAGCCCCAAAACTTAAAATTGAAATAATCTTGACAAACCTTAACACCAACACCTTAAAACTACCAACTTCACCGACGACGACGACCCCAAAAGGGACCGCCACAACCAGCGCCATGGTGGAGACAGTCCCGGTAGCAAGCAACTGCTCACTCAACAGCAATGGCTATTGTCGGCATTGCTTGTTTCTTGGTTCCACTATGGTTGTTGGCTCTTGTTTGTCCCATTTCTCATTCCTTCCAATTTTTTTAACCATCACCTCCATACCCATGGTTTTTCATCTTCAAAACACCAAAATCCCAAGGAAAGAGAGAAATAAATGGAAGTATTTGGAGTTCAAAACAACCATCCTCTTCTCTTGATACAAATTAGTAGAAAATATAAAAATGAATACACAAAACCTAATGCCTTATATAGCATACATTTTTCTAGAAAAAAGAGCGATAAATAAATCATATTATGAGAAGGAAATATTATAGAGCCAAAAATGATTATTTATAAAAATCCACTTTAAGCATATTATGCAATAAACATGTCAAATCAAATAACCTAATACCACCCATACTAAAAATGCTTATTATACTGAGATTTTAAAAACTAATCTTACTCAAGGATCTCTATACCTATTGACTTCAATACCATATGTTAGTTTTTAAATTTAATCACCAGAGGAAATTATTTTTCCCTTTGAAGATTAAATCTAAATGGATTATAGATCTTAAATCACCTTGAGTTCATTTGATTTTATTTTTAAACCCTCACACATAAGGGTAGGATAATGACCTTAAAGGAGCTTTAAATGGCTTCCAACTGTCTAGCCAAAGTTTCCTCTTTTAGATCTTATCTATTGTTCTCCACCTTTAAGTGTATCCCTCTTGGGAAAATGAGAAAATGAGTCCACAAAGGGTATACTTCTAATACTTAATTAAGGTTTCATAATGTGGAAATTACATAAAATCAAATTTTAAAGATTCAATTTCAAAAATCAGATTAAAACTTTTCAAAAATTAGATATTTTATTTTTAAATATTAAATATTAATTGTACAATTTTCATCCCAAACCCTAATCAATTTCATTCCAATTTTCCTCCTCCTTCTCTCTTCTCACTCTTTCTACCTTCTCTCTTATCTTTGTCACTCTCTCTCTACCTTCTCTCTTCTCCACACTCCACTCTCCGTCGACAGCCCAGCCTCCACAAGACAGCGCAGCCTCGTCTGACAGTGTTGTGCACAAATACGAAGTAGCGGCGCTTTTTCGTGTGAATCGCCACTGCATTTTTTTATTCTAAGTTTTTAACAATTTTTGCAGGGAGGTCGTGATTTTGTGGTGGTTGATGGACGCTATGGAGTCGTGATTTATAGTTGATGGTTCGCAATCAGCAGCGACGGTGGGGTGATGGTGGGTTGTGCGCTACTTTGTAATTTGGGGATGGTTTTTGTTGGTGGCAGTGGTGGTGGATTTGGCTGTGGTGGATCCGGTGGTTTTTTGGTGATTTGTTAGTGGTTGTGGTGGTGAGTCATGGTGGTGGTTTTGAAGTTGAACGTGATAGTTTATTGGAGGTTGTGGCGGCGGAGACAGTGAAGTGGTGATGCTGCTTTCAGTTGGTGCCATGGTGTATTGTGGTTGGGTAGTGTAGATGGTGGCAGTGTTTGTGGTGGTTGGCGACAAAGACGGTGACGACAACGGCGATGATGGTAGGGTTGGGGATTTTTTTGGGTTGTGGGATGGGGGGGTTGGTGGTGGAGGTTCTATGGTTTTACTGGTGGTAGAGGTGCGGTGGTTGTAGGTGGATAGTTGTGGTCGTGGTGATGTCGGTATTTTTAGATGATAGTTTGCAGTCGGGAGGTGGTGGTGGTTCCGACAACAGGGTTTCGGTTGTCATGCTGTTGGTGGCAGTCTTGAGGTGATAGTCACAAGTGTTGGCAGTAGTCACATATTATTTGGTTGTTTGTGACCATAAATTGATTAATTTGTGACCGATAAATAATATTCGAACATTCAATAGATAAATTGTGAGAAAAAATAATGTGTGACATCAATAAATAATTTGTCAATGTCTAATAAGTTAATGACATTTAATATTCGTGATTTGTGACCTGTAAATGAATTGTGACGTTTCAAATTTGATTTGTTCGATGAAAAAATTGTGATCTATAAATTTTTTGAATTGCACGTTAAAATAATTTGTGATATATAAAATTTGTGATTTGTGACCAATGAATAATATGTGATTTTTTTGATTTTATAAGTTTGAACGATGAAAAAATAGTGACCTATAAAATTTTCGATTTGTGATAGTGAAATAATGTGGCTTATAAAAAATTTTAATGTGACCGAGAAATAATTTGTGACCAAATTATATGAAATTGTGACATTAATATTAATTAATAAAATATATGTTTAATTAATTAATTTAAAAATAAAATTTAAAAAATCTGAGATTTGAAATTTTAAACCTTGATCTCTTAAAGTTGAAATTGGAGAAACTTAAGGTCTTAGTTATATAATCTTCTCTTTCATAATTACACAATTTTTCTTGGACTTTATCGTAGTAGGCCAATTAAATCTTATACTTATATTAGAGCCAAGAGATGGATCTAACCAGACTCCTAAGACCTAAGTTTCAATAGATGTTTCTCATTGGATCAACTCTTAACCAATTAAGATATATCTATTAATCTCCCTTTATTCTACCAAAAAGTCAAAATTGTAATCTCGAGTCGAGTGATAATTATGGAAACAAATTATTATCCGATAACAATATCACCAATCATCATTCTACAAGTCTCTCATATGATCATAAATATGTTGAAACCGGAAAAATAACTATTTTGCCCTTTCAACATGTACTACCTTCCAAGTCCCATTTTCATTAGGCAAATTCGTTGTGAATAAATCACAGCATAAAGTCCAACGAGATCCCATTGTCGGACTGCTAAGCTCGAAGTGATGATCGTCTCATCGTGATGATTAACAAATTCCATTATTACAAATATATGGTCTCTAACTGTTTCGCCTCGATTTCCAAAGCACCTAGGTACCTGAAACACATTATTTTTATTTCCAAGATCTAGACAAATCTCAACAAGAATAATTCAATCTTATAAACATAAAGTTAGAAACTTTATGTACTAATTGAGAAAGATATATTTTGATCACGTCACATTATGTGTCTCACTATATTTGAACCATCAAGTATACAATTTATGACATTATATATGATCGTGGAACTTTAGATTATTGATAAAAATTAAAATGCACGAATTATCGAGTAATCAAATATTAATTCACACTGTCATTTACAAAATATTACTGGAAGGGCATCAAACTAACAATTATAAGTTGTCGATTTTATGAAACGTGTGAATAAATTGTTGATCTTACGAAATGTATACATAAAAATATATTTGACCAATTTAAAAAGACATTTAAGCATTGTCGAACATGCACTACAAATTCACGTCGATGAGTTTCAAAACATGGTGGTGTAGATCTGGTTAGCAAACATTCCCAATTATTTATTTAAAATATAGTCATACATTCTCCAGTGATTTACTAGCCTCTCGATTCTCCCTTATTCATAATTATGTTTTCTTTCTAGGCTAAGACGTCGGTATAGTACTTGTTGGAAAAATATGTGCTATGTTTTTACATATTATTTTTATTGGCGTACTTAATATATTGATTGATTTTTAAATATCAAGAAAATTGCCTAAAACGGGAAACATGAAACAAGTCCAAACCGTCGGTCCATTCTAATTGACTTGATGGTAAGTATGTCCAACAGAATGTTGATGTTGTGGTTTTCAGGGTTTTAATGTTTAAAAACATGAACGATTTGTCCGTTACCATAATACAACTAATACATAATTGTTTACTTATCGTCCCAGATATTCTCTAATAAATTAAATGGGTAAATATAAGGTAAAAATATTAACTTTCCTTAAATCTATTTATTAATACTAAGAATATCTTTTGTGATCTTTAGGTAAAAATTATTTACAATCTTGTCGATGGCTTTATATAAGTAAATGAAGAAAACAAGAATGGAATTACTGCTACGAAAAATCTGTTGAAGTCCAATGACCTAGAAGCCACATGTTCTGCCATCTTTCAGAAAGGGCATACTTATCGATCATATTCAAAGCAAACCGCTCTTCTTCAACCGTCTTCGGAGAAAACAAACAAAGTGCGTAAATGTACAATCTTATTCATTGATTAAGTTGCTTGGCGTGAATTTAAAATGGCGATTCTTAATTCAAGTGGTGATTGCGGTCGAATACATTGGTGAAGATGCAATAAAGTTAAGACCAAGTGAGTTTGATTCCACTTCTAAAATAAGTCAAAAAAGAAGAAAACAAAGGTGGTGTTCTTAGATTTCTTTTGATTGTTTTTTTTTTTTTTGGCTAAATTACAAAATTGAGATTATAGTATTTTTTTTATCAATTAAATTAGTGGATTATTTTGTTCATAGCATGAGGGCATGTGGATATTTTCCTTAAAATTTTACCGCGTTACATCTAGTGTTCATGTTTTAATCTATTAGTTAATTTTTGCAATTAATTAGAATCATTAGAATACTGATTCAATATGCTTGTTATAGTTAGAACATCATACAACTGGTCATAGGATATTCTAATTGTCTGACGTCCGCTGTTTAAACTGAATAATTAAAAACGGGTTGTTAATTTCCTAAGTTTTAGAAATTATAGTCATATAAGTAATATCATGTATAAAATGACGTGTTTTCATTTTCTAATAAGAGTTTAGGCACTGAGGTGCCAAATTTTAGTACGAAATAACTAGAGGGAAACAATATAATCTCAAACGGGCAAGTTGAAGCTGTCAACAAAACAATCAAGTACATGCTAAGAAGAAAACTGGACGCCTCTAAAGGGGTATGGGTCGATGAACTACCTCGAGTACTCTGGGCTATCGGGACCACAATCAGAACTGCTACAGGAGAGATCTCATTCTCTATGGCCTACGAGGCCGAGCCTATGAGCCCTATTGAAGTAAGTCTACCATCTCCTCTACGAATACATTTCAATGAAATAAGTAACGACGAGATGAAAAGATGTGGGCTCGACCTCTTGAAGAAAGGAAGGACGACTCTCAAGCTAGATTGCCCACTTATCAAAAGAAAATGACTAGATACTATAATTCTAAGGTAAAAAAGAAGTAATTCCGTTTGAATGAATTGGTACTACGAAGAGTATTTCCACTCTCTCTAATGTGCCAACCATGGAAGTTAACTTTGAAGAAATGGTTGACAAATTATGATATGTGGATGAGGCTGAATCGTTGAAGATGAGAAAGGCAAGGGCAGGAAAAAGAAGAGTTGCTAAGATGACAAGAGATACATATGTTTTGCGTAAAGACAGTGATAGTAATCTTTACTTTAATTTTCAGTGATAGTAATTTTTTTGGCATACATGCTAGGCAAGAATTAGTATCAACCATTGGTCCCAACTGGGAGGGTCCCTACCGCATCAGTGGAGAGGTTCGGTCAGGAACCTACTAACTTGAGAATATGGATGAAAAGTCACAGCCTCATCCATAGAATGCAGAACATTTGCGCAAGTATTACCAATGATGTAAAACATCTTGTATATAAAGTTTAGAGTTCAATAAAAAAGTGACTTTTGTTATATTAGTCACGAGTTAAAATTTCCTTGGAAAAGGCCAAAAGCCTTGAAGGTGCTCTTGCAAGGACGAACCGTCCTTATGCAGGGAAAACATAAAAATCTTGCTAAAGGGTCCCGAAAAGGATCACATCTGCACTCGCGAAGTGTAACACATACCTCTAAAAATTAGAGTTGTTAAGGAAGTCTCAGCATGGGCGAACCACTCAACTCCATGCTTAGGACAAAAGGCAAACGAACTATCTATACTTGTCCAAGCAATAAATAAAAGTACTAAAAGTCTGAAGTGCTAAAGAGCTTTAGCTCATACACACCAATATACTTAAGTTCAGAAATTTACTAAGATACGCGACCTTCAAAATCTTGGATAAAATTTTAATGTTTTAAGTTACCATTGAAATATGACGCATGAAGGTCTGGTATTGCTTAAGTCTTACATTCATGTTTGACCTTAGAAGTATAATTATCTAACTCCACATATTGTGAAAATGATTAGGAGGTCTTCAGTTGATTTATTATTTGAAAGTTTGATGTGTTCAAAATTTTGAACTCAATTCTTAAGGCAGACCTCCCAATATTTGTAAAAATTTTGCAAGTTCGATCGTATTATTGTTATACTCTATTGTTAGGTCAGACCTCCTAACACTTGTCAAAATTCGAGTTTCATTATGAAGTTCGTCATTGGATAGGTCTGACCTTATTACATGTTCCATGTTATTGAACCTCAATGCTCATAAGTCGATATAGTCAAGTTTTCAAAGATGCTACACATCTGATGTTATGAAGTTAATATTACAAGTTTGATTTGATGTCGTTGTTGAAATACACGTAGTTTGAAGTTATATTGGCAAAAACATCAGAATTGAGTAGAAGTGATAAGGGTGTAGAAAAGTAAATGAAGACAAATATTGAATAAAAGCATAACTTCATTAAGCAAAAAAGCATTACTATTGGCGAGCTGAAGCCATTACACCTACAGAAAAAAGTACAAAATGAAGAACTACTCTAAGCAGTTGGGGTTGAGGAGCTACAAAAGGCACTATAGCGTCAGGAGCCACTTCTTCAGATGCGTCGTCTTCAAGTTTGATTATCTGGTCTCCTTCTGCCAGAGTTTAAGGCTCAGAATCCACTGTTTCTTTCTCCAAGAATTCCGTTCTCAACTCCAAGGCGTTGACGCCTCGAATGTACACCTCAAGCCATTCTCCAAGATGCCATGTAGGCAGAAAGTCAACAAGAAAGTCAAAAGAAGATGCACAAGGTCAAAAAATGGAGAAGTCAAACAAGACCGAAGTCCTTTCATCAAAAGCTGAGGTTGATGTTGAGCATCTACATCAAGGACGAAACACTACAACTTAGACCGAGGCTCTCTGAAGCTCTCCAAGGCTCTCAAACCATCTGAAGTCCATGGAGCTGATGATGTCCTACCCAACATATTTGAAGATCTTTTAGAAGTGATTGATGTAACACTTGTAATAAAGTTTGTCAGTATGCCAGCCTACTGTATAGAGCGGTTGACTCCTTATCAATGTATTAATTGTATGAATAGACAATAATGTGACGCCCGAATGTAGGAGATGAGGCCATGTGGTTCTAATCCAACGACCACCACATCGACCAGTGTAGTATAAATAGGTTTTCTTTGTAAGTAGTAAGGGGTTGGATTCTTGACAATCAGATACTGGAAATATATACTTGAAACTCTTGAGAAATCTATACAAACACCTAGCAGAATATTGATTGATCATCTATACAAGTTCGTTGAACGCAAATTTCAATGGGCAACATAGTGACTTCAATGCACATTTTTATCTATCCTTCCACATATTCTTGATGATTTTAACGTAGATTATTTTGGTTTCAATCTGACGATCATTTTTAGTGCGATCGCTTTTGTTTCACACCGTCGGAACTTGAACGTTCTTGTCTCTCGCCGTAAAGTGCCTCCCGCGTCCATTTCCGTCCGTTTACTGTCGTTATTCCGATAAAAAGGCGTCAGAATTGCACTTGACTTGGCAAGGATGGGTCCATTATTTGTTGAGTTCGTTTTTTGGGATCAACCATTTCCATTCTGTTTACCTCTATATTTAAGAATTATGATCAGCAACATACATACCATTAAAAAAAAAAAAAAAGGCTAGGCTAATGATGATTTGTGCAAATTGTCCAACTTTTAAAATGGGATCATTCGAGAAGAAAAAAAAGGGATTCCTTCCATGTTTTGGAAGAAGAGTTCTAGTTTCACAATTAACATTATTCAAAAGAAAACATTTCCGCTTTAAATTCTTTTCTTTTTCTTTTTCGTATAGTAGAATGAAAAACAAGTCAGATATTCCTCTTGACTCGGCAAAATAACGTTCAAACCTTCANCTTGACTTGGCAAAGATGGGTTCGTTATCTGTTGAGTTCGTTTTTTGGGCAAATTGTCCAACTTTTAAAATGGGATCATTCGAGAAGAAAAAAAAAGGGGATTCCTTCCATGTTTTGGAAGTGGAATTCTAGTTTCACAATTAATATTATTCAAAAGAAAACATTTCCGCTTTAAATTCTTTTTTCTTTCTTTCTTTTTCGTATAGTAGAATGAAAAACAACTCAGATATTCCTCTTGACTCGGCAAAATAACGTTCAAACCTTCAAATAATTAACAGAAGTTGCTTTATTTGACCTTTTCAAAAAGAAATATTTACAAGGATCAATTGACTTTAAAATCCATGTGTGGCTTCAGGTCAATTTTGGAGTGTGGATTTGTCAAAACTGCAACTTCATCCAGCATTGAAGCAACACTTGCCCCAGTTTGGTCGGATTAAAATAAGTTTTTAATATATCTTGATAAACATTGATGAAATATGTGGATCATATGCGATATTTGGTTAAAATTAATTATTGACTTTAATTTTACTTAAAATCTAGATTTGCCTAATATCAAATTCAAATAGTTTTATGAAGAGAAATTGAGATAATATATGATTTAATTGAATGGCATTACTCAAGAGTTTTTGTTTAAAATTTTAATGTAGGTGCGAATTTATATTCGATATATTAATTATTTACGTGTAGAAACTTTGACTTAAATTGAATACAAAATTAGAAGAATAAAAATGCAGAAAATCAAACTTCCTCGGAGGCAAGAGTTCCACTCACCTTAACACGATATTGTCCAATGTTGATGTTGACGATTCTCGAGCAATCGTCTCTCAAGATATGACGACTATGTCTTATAATAGTAACATTTCAAATTACAAGATCAACGAACCTACTAGTATTTTGATTTTCCTGAATCGAAATAACAAACTCTAAATATATAGAATATAATTTTAGGGAATAAAGTCAAGATGGAACAATACAGGGAACATGAAGATATATTAGGGTTCGTTTGATTGCAAATGTAGAAAATAGGTGGAAAGAAAATGAATTACAAAGAATTGAATTGCCTAGAAATTATTTTACTGATAATTGTAATTAATTGTGTTTGATTGGTATAATTTTCTACCCGACAAATGTTGAAAGTTTGGTATCCGTTTGACTTTATTTTTTTATGAAAATTGTCCATTAAAGTGATAATTTTTCTATCATTGGGTTTAGAAATTTGTTCCAATTGTAGTAAAAAAAAAAAAATTAAAAACATTATCATATCGAATAGCATTCGTTTGGCTTTGTTTTGTATGGAAAATGTCAATAAAAGTTATAAAAAAAATTTACCATTGTGTCTATAATTTTTCCGAATTGCCAAAAAAAAAAAAATTGGAAAATAAAAAACAAAAGAAAAAAATCCATTCATTTGAAGGAAAATAGGCGCGTGAGATGGCGGTTGGGAAATTCTTTTTGCAATCAAACAGATAAAAAATGGGAAAAAGAAGAAAATTATTGATATCAAACAGGGCCTTACCGTGAGATGAGAAACTGCTGAAAAAAGTTGTGGAATTTTGCTAGAGATACATAATTTATGTATATAAAGGGGTACATAACACTCACGAAGTACAAGAAGAATTATCCAAAATTGTGTATATAAAACTCGTCTGGACAACACCTATTCATATGTCTGATTTTAACTACGTCATTTCTAGAAGCTGAGGTCACGTTATGAATCCTATCAGTCCACTTGTCGAAATTTGATAACTTGGAAGGTAACAAAAATAATAAAATAATATAATAAAATTTATTATTTCTTTTGAATGATATATGCCATCTTTGACTCGTGGACTTTGATCCAGCCTACCAAAAGTCTTCTCCTATGGATACTTTTCCACTTACTCACAAATTATAGATCCAACTATTCCAAGTTACAAGTAACATACTTTGATATTTAGATATTGTTTGAGCCTTATTTTCTAAATAAAAATAATAATAAATAGGGACAATTTTCTTTATCGTCTTCACCCTGTTTCTATTTTCGATTTTTCAAAACAGTGAAAACATATTTACTTACCTATTTTCAAAAACGAATTTAAAATTTATAAAGAAAACCGAAAAAGTCAAAAATGTCGTTTTATGTATTTTCAGTTAAAACCAAATCAACATTTTCAAAACGCATTTTAGTTATTTTTAGTTACATCACCAATAAAAACTACCGCCATTGCCGCCTGCACGCACCACTTGCACCACACCACACGACACCACCGCCAAAACTACCACGCACCACCTATTTTCAGGTGGTTTTTGTTGGTTGCGACCCAAAACCACCGTCACCGTCACCGCCACCGCCACACCCAACCCCATACAACCAACCAAAAATCGCCACACCTAAAACCACACAACTGTCGCGACCCAAAACCACCGCCACCACCACACCTAACACCACACAATCGGTGTCGCCACATCCAACCTACAGCAAAGGAAGGGAAGAAGAGAGGGAGACTCCGCCACACCCAACAGCAGAAGAAGTTGGTCTTCGACTCCGGCAGCCTTGCAAGGTGTCGTGAGGAGAGAGAGACAAGAAGAAGAAAACACATTTTTCAATTTTTGGTTTTTGAAAATAATTTTTCAAAATGACAAAAAGAAAATATTTTCAACAATCTCAGAATGAACACTCAAAACAAACTCAATTCAAAACTCAAAACGAAAAACTGAAACACGAAGAGAGTAACCCCTTATTTTTTCAAAACTTATTTTTAACCATACGTTCTTCAATAAAATAATATTGCAAGTAAATTCAAGTTTTTTTTTTCTTAATTTTTAATCATACATTCCCCCATCAATCTATTATTTCAAAATGCAGTATTTCCCCAAAATGGGGCTCAAACAAAGACTTAATTTTTTAGTCACCCGAAATTGATTTTGAGAAAATAAATATATTAAATTAATCTACTCGAAGAGTAAAACACGCTCGGCTAAAAAAATCTTGTATCCGACTAACAAGATCCACTCAATAATCAATCAAAAATTGATCAAATCAACTTATTAAATAACTAATTTCCAACAAGAGTATCTCGCTATTAGGGGTGGGCAAAACCCAAACCAACCTGAGGACACCGATCAACCCGACCCAAACCGA